>CM033798.1:2329364-2377364 GCA_019656835.1 Rhododendron ovatum
GGCCCCCGGGGAGTGGAAGTGGGGAGTGAGGCATGAGGTGTTGGAGTTACGGGAGTTGTAGGAGTTACGGGAGTTGAGGGAGTGTTGGGGAGCTGTTGATCATAGTTCTCAAATAGGGCATCATAGAAGTCATTGGAGTTGTGTGGCTCCACACTTTCATTGGCAATATCCGGCTGCGCCATTTCGTCATAATCTTCGGCGGCTGCCCCCGTTGCCCTATCCTTGCCAAATATGGTTTGCCAATCCTCAAAGTACGGGAAACACTTCCCGTACAAGCCTTGGGCCTTTTTAGGTTGGGCCTACACAAACAAGAGGAATTTTACTACGAATTCTCATACCTTAATATTCAATTAAAGTATTGGAATTGAAGATGGGGAATTACCTTTTCATACACATCCCATACGGATTGCTCCACGTCGATGCGTTTATTCAGAGCATCCCACCCGAAACCACTTATGCCAATTATGTCTACAATTCTAGCCCATATGCATTTCCAATACCTCACCTTGGAGTCAATGCGGGGGTTTGCCTTAAGGTTACACCCCGGGAGCACTTTCTTTAACTCCTTCTCCAAGTGGGTGAAGTAACCCGTTTTGAAACCATTTTCGGCCTTCCACCTCTCCGCCGATTCACTTAGCATGCACTGCATTAGTGAATCCTCCTCCCTTTTCCTCCAACTCCTACGTTTTCCCTTTTTAGGCCCTGCCACCTCCACTACTTCCACATTGTTACTAGCCATAGCTGCAAATGCATTTAAAAGTGTGCAACAGTTGTAAAAGTATGACCTTAAACATTACGTTATGAAAAAACACCGGCACATAGAATTGTACGTTACAAGTTGTTCACAAAATAAAGTTACAATCAAGTTCCAAATAGATTTTTATTACAATGTTTCATACAACAACACCAAAATACAATCACGGAAGGATGCCCTCCACTTGTCCCCCACCATTGGCTAACCAATGGTTGTACATGGCCCCCGCTAGAGCATCCCTCCCCGCAGTCCACTCATTGGAAGTCTCAACGTTAGCAATGTTATCATCAACAGGGACATCGTTCACATGTGCTCGTTCCCATGCTGTGTACTCATGTTCAACAGGATCGTTCGGCATCTCTCTTTTAATTAGGTTATGAAGCAGACAACATGCTGACACGATACGACATTGAGTCCTTATGGGGTAATAGGAGGGACATCTCAAAATGGCAAACCGCATCTTGAGAACCCCAAAACTTCTCTCAATGACATTCCTAGCGGCGGAGTGTTTCATGTTGAAGAACTCCTCTTTGCTTGTTGGCATATGACCTTGCCTCCAAATGTTAATGTGATAACGCTGGCCACGGTATGGTGCTAAAAAACCGTCCCCATTGGTGTAGCCGGCATCAACAAGGTAATAATGTCCTGTAACCAATGGAAGACAACACATTGATGGGTGGATAACTTTAATGGAGTGAAAGTAAATATGAACTTAGGATATGGAACATACCACGGGGAACTTTAAGACCGTGGGGTCTTACCATGGCGTTTCCAAGGATTCTAGAGTCTGTGGCCGATCCTTCCCAACCAGACAATACATAGACAAATTTAAGGTCCCGAGTACAAACACCTAAGACATTTGTAGCAATCTCACCCTTCCTCGACCTATATCGTGCCCTGTCAGCGGCCGGGGGATTTACTGGCACGTATGTCCCATCCAATGCCCCAAGACAATTCTACCAAATGTGGACAAGAGTATTAACGTAAGTGAATATGGCAAACTAGAGGAAAGCTTTAGAATGGATGAAATAGGAACAATTCAAGAGGACTATACCTGAAACCAATTCCACCTAGTGTCTTGGTAGTTAGCAGGTACAGGGTCTGGCGTCTCTAGGAGCATTCGGTGAAGGCGCAAGACCGCTTGGAGTACAGCATTGAAATGCCTACTTATTGTCTCAGTAGACCTATAGAAATAATATTTGGTACGCCTCTGCTTCGTATGGTGACCGAGGACCCACAAGAATATTGCTACTCTCTCCTCGAGACATACGTTGCGTGAGTCACTTAACCCAACACCTCGAACTAACCAACACAATCTCAAAAAAGTATGCCTATTAACCCTCAGCTGTTCATGGCAGTCCACGTCATTACCCTTTACAAGCCTATTGATGTTGTTTATGTGTGTCTGGTAAAAGTCTGGATTCGGAGACAACTCAGGACGACGAGGGCGAAACGTGGACATGATGAACAAGTATAGACGAAAAACACCAATGACGGTGTTCATAAAGGCCTGTAATGCCATCAATCCCTCTTGCTCTTCTCTTCTCCTTTTTTGTTTCCTATTTAATCTTGCCATCCTAAAAAACACTGATAAGATTTAGGGTTTTTAATGAAAACCTATTGTTTGGATCCTAAAAATAACAAGCAGTTCCATCACTAATTACACTTTGAATTCATCTACTGACCTTCAAAATCAGGGTCATTACTAGGGGCTCCATAGTTGACACCACCACCAATTCAAAACACATAAGCATATCACTGAACAAATTGTAATTAACTGTACGTGGTTTGGAAAGTGGAAACACACGTCCATACAATACAAATACCAATTATAGTATTTTTAAGTCAGCTTCTCAACAATCAAAGGCAGCCTTCTCAACCTAACATTCCTATATATAATAACTCTGCCAAGCAAGTCAATGGAGATTCATACATAAACCATGTACCTCTATTTATGTATGTGTTGTGTATTAGATTGGTAAACCATAAACCCAGAGAGTTTTTTTCTTTTTTTTTTTTCCAATGCAAATGAGAACCTTGAGACTTTTTAAGAACCCTGCCATTGCAAATAAGTTTTCCAGCAATCATGAAAATGCTCATCATTTTTGTACTGTTTTGGAGTTTCCTGAGATTTCGAAACATCTTGTTCGGTGGTTTCACATCAAACAAATTTCCGAAAATTGCTCCACAAAACGAATTCACAAAAAATATAAACCAACCAAGCCTTACTAATCGTTGTTAAACAGAACACTCCCTAAATTCTTCCCATGTCATTCTACCATAGTCATGTACGTGCGTGGGGTTGCAAACAAGACAAGTCCATTGAGATTTCCATATAGAGATTGGCAGAATTTCTAAAGCTAAGTAGAATCCAGCTCACACTCATCCATTCAGGGAAAAAAAACCTCATGCATTCATGCAAATCATTTGAACCACCTGAAAATACCTAGCCAGCAAAGATACACCAACAAACTCTACAACATGACCCTAATTTACAGTTATTTATAATTTTTTGAAATTAATGTGAGCCGAATCAAAATGCTAAAACCCATGAGCACAATTAAAGTTACAAACCCCAGCACCCCTGACCCTACCCAACAGAACATGCAATTCAGTCCAAAAAAAATTCAAGTAAATTGATAATACAACACCGCAAAACGGCAGCCAAAAAAAAACCCACCAAACATGGCACATTCCCAATTTCAACTAACGCTTGCAGAAACCAAATAGATACACGAAAAACCCTAGGTTTTGTAGACAGATTTTCAAACAAACGATTGAAAGACGAACCCAAGGTGGCGGAGACTCCAAAGCTGAGATCTGCCAAGACTATTGGCGCTTTTAGATCGAGATAATACCTTGGGTTTTTTGTTTTTTTGTTTTTTTTTGAGCTGCCGGCCTATTCACCAAGAAATGGTTCTACAGGGGAAGGAGAGGGGTCAGTGTTCGAGATTTTTTAGATTGGGAAACGGTACGAACCGAGATTGGTAATACTTGAGCACAACCACAAAACCCACATACGAAATGGAACAAAAACACTGCCGGAAAAAAATTCCAACACAAAATAAAACAGAAAAATTCAACCAAATTTACCAAAGCACCGAAATGACCAATACAAAACCAGTACAAAATCGAGCAGCACACAGATCGAACATAACCAGTACAAAATCGAGCCCTAAACACTCCAAAATCGAACAAGGAAGACATATACCTCAGTAAATCGAACTCAAATCGACCAGTACCCAAATCGCCACAAACCACTTCTTCTCTTTCGAACAAAAACACTGCCGAGAAGAGTAGCGACAGAAATGGTACCTGGGAGTCAAAACCCACACACCAAATCGAACCAAAACACTGCCGAAATCAGTAATCAACACAACTCGAACACAAAAATCAACACAAACAGGAATAAGTCGAACAAAAATAACATACCTGATGAATCGAACTCCAAATCGACCAAAGCACCCAAATCGCCACACTTCTTGTCTTTCGAACAAGACCGAGAAGACTGCGACAGAAAATGGAGCCTGGGTAGTGGAAAAGGGGGATTACAAAGGGTAAGATCGTCCGAGATTAGGGGGGATTCCACATGGCCACCTCAAACCCTAGCAATCTGTAATCACCCCTCAGCCTGTATTAGGAGGGGTTATGGAGCCGGGGGTTTTGAGGAATCCCCCCGGTTTTGAGCTTGCCAAACAATGTATTAGACGAGGGCCCACGTATTGCAAAGGGGTATAAAACAATACACCTCTCTTTTGTGGCATCCAAACAGGCCGTAAGTGCCGAAAGCTCTTCGAGCTCAAGAGTAGCTTTGTGATGAACCAACCCCACAAATGTATGGCGCCAACTATCGGCGGCTGATGACTTTGCAATTGTATAGCCACAGGTGGGCACCTTAAATAAAACATAGTTTTTCGAGAGCTGCTATGGGTACAGCAAACTGTGCACAGATAGATAGTGCGCATTGCGCAATTTTGGATCCGTCTCAGGTCCCACAAAGATGAAGCCGAATTCTGAAGTAAAATTGGACGTTGCGTGTTTGCCTTTACCGATATCGGATGGAATTGATTTTTCACGGGGATTCTAAACAAAAATATTCTGAACAAAATGAGAATGAGCGGCTCCGATCATCTTTGTGTGACTTGAGATGGATCCAAAATCGCAATGTGCGCGCTCTGTCTTTGCACAGTTTGCCGTACACATATTCTTTTTTTGGTAGTACAAAACATGTTATGCCTATAGGTTGTGTAAACCATATAGCTTGACAAAGCCCACTGCTCCGGAATTTGATGCAAAAGGTTTAATTTGAACTTTGACCAATTGCTAGTATATTGGATTCCTATTGTTATGTATTCAAAAGTGCTAGTACTAGTTAGTAATAAAAAAACAAATTGAAAAGGGGTGCGCTTATTGGGTTATTGTATGGGGTTTGTTTCAGGGTTTTTGTCATTTTTGACTGCAGAATGTAGCAACGGGTGAACTTGAATTTTGTCAAAAATTCTGTTAAATTACTCCCTCTGTCTCTTTGTCATTTTTTGATGTTCGTGTTAGTTTTTAATCGCTTATATTTTTCAATATGAATCTCCAAATATATGAAAAATAACAAAAATGGACAAGCAAAATGGAACGTAGAGACTATAATTTGACGACCTAAATGACTCATAAGTGTAATTGCTCTAAGCTAGCACTAAATGGTTCGTTCCATCAGAAATTGATAGCAAGTCCATCGATCATTGAAACTAAAGCCGGTATACATTAGCGAGGGCTAGGGAGAGTTATAATAGATTAGTTCATAGAGGGTTTCAGAAGTTATTTATAATCCTGAACCCCGAACGCTCACGACGGGACTTGAATCCAGACCTCTCACAAGGGAGGACCAAAAAATACAATTGGACTACAAGTCCTTTGGCAATCATTTAGCATTGTTGGTATAATTTAGCATTGTTCATTAACAGGTTTCTCTTTGACCCAAAAAAAGAGAGTTAACAAACTCCATTGCAATGGTCCGTCTTCCTAAAACTCCGTCTCTCTCGCTGGCTCCTTCGTCAATTATTGCAAGCTCTTTTCTCTCTTATTTGGCCCCTTTTTTTTCCTCCAAAAAGTTTACGAACACATCTTTAAATCACTTCGGAAACAACTGAGTCCAAAACTGTTCAGTGCAAGTTGATCCGTGT
Organism: Rhododendron ovatum; assembly: GCA_019656835.1. Lineage (NCBI taxonomy): Eukaryota > Viridiplantae > Streptophyta > Magnoliopsida > Ericales > Ericaceae > Rhododendron > Rhododendron ovatum. Next base: position 2,335,293 of record CM033798.1, read on the forward strand.
GCATCGAACGACTCTGGACTCAATTTTGTTCGAAGTTGTGTTTTAAAATTGTGTTAGTGTCGGGAAAAATTTGTTATTGGTGACATGGGTGGAGGGTGAATCCATAGCAAATTCGAAAGAGATATGCTACAATCACATCCAAAATTACACACCCTCTAACAAAACACAAGGGTCCCACACATACTGTGTGTTCAGTGTGCGTGGGACCCTTGTATTTTATGAAAGGGTGTGATTTTGGGTGTGGTTGTAGAATTTTTGAATTCGCAATGGCCTTCTCTTTTCTCTTTTTATTGCCACCTATTTTAATCTCGAAAGTAAAACCACATCTTACATTTGCCAAACAAAAATACTAAGAATTTTGTAATATTAATACATGAAAATAAGTACTACTAATATTGATGGAAATCGCGTGGACATGCAATAATCACCTCCATAAAATATATCTAGTTGGTCTTTCTGTATATTTGCATGTAGACCCCTTGAAGTGCAATTCTAATCACTTGCTTTAGAGTGGATCAAAAAGTGGATAATCATCTCACAACTTATTTATTGATCTTTTCATTAATCCTTCAAATTAATGTACAGTAATTAAACGACATGTGGGGTATTTTCACTAACCAATAAGTTGTGGACCACAATTTTTTGATTTTGTCCTTATTCAAAAAAAAATCGCGTTTGTTAGTTTTATTCCAAAAAATTGTGGTCCACAACTTATTGGTTATGGAAGCACATTTTTGTTTTGATTTTGAGCATGACTGTTGGGCTGTGAAGCTAATTTCTGCCTTGCAGCAATTCTGAATTCCCATCCGGACGGGGCATGCGGCCGGTGGCAAAAAGAATCAAAACCGGAGCTTGCAGAAGTTGCCGTCCAAACTTCGTTCGCACGATCGTGTTTTGCATCCGGATGGTCATACGAGCAACATACACTTTTGAAAAATATTGTAATTCTAGAGCAACATCTATATCCACACCCAAAGAGTCAGCACATTGCCGAATCTCGTATATCTTTGCGTACTGTCTTCTTCGCTTTTGGTTTCTTTTTCCCTTGTGTATTTCTGTGATTCATAGCGTTTCAAGATCACGAGAGCTCATGTGTGAGTTTAAACACGTTTTTCGATTCCCGACAGACTCATGGTACAGTACTTGATCCTTGGAAAATGAAGCATGTTAAACCTATAAATTATAAATGTGTGAGACTGATAGATGTTACAATTTCCGAAGTGATGTCTGCTCATGGCTAACATTGGTAGCTAGTACTCCTGGTGGAGAAATTCTTCAGTGCCGAGCGGGCACGGGACAGCTGGTGCCGAATACGTATCTCGGCCGCCCAAACGTGTTTTGGACGGCCCAAATTTATTTGGGTGATTTTTAAGTGTAAAATTACCAAAACACCCTCTCAAGTCCAAACAAATCTGGGCCGTCCAAAACAAGTTTGGACGGCCGAGATGCGTGTTTGGCACCAGCTGTCCGTGTCCGCTCGGAACTGAAGAATTTCTCCTCCTGGTGTGGTCCTATGTGCAAAGAAAAGTACTACTGTACTTAGTATTTAAATGGGCAAATTTCACTGACCTCCCCTGAGGTTTCTGACACGAAAAGAAACCTCCCCTGAGGTTTCTGAAATGACACTGCCCTCCCCTCCTTTACCCGACAATATCAAGGGGCCCCCCTGCCGTTATCTTTCCGTTAGAAAATGGATGGAAAAGGTGATGTTGTACTATACTTTTTACAATACCTATACTATTCTCACCAGACTCTTTACCCCTCTCATTTATAAAATATAAAATATAAACATTCCTACACTTTGTGCTCATTTCACTTTGAGATTTTGTCCTTATTTAAAAGGATTCATATTTGTAAATTTTATGTCAAACTCTTGTGAATTATTGGTTCTTCTGGATAAGAGGAATTAAAAAAAGTAAAAAATTAAGACTTTTACCAAATATTTTGAGAAATTCAATATTTTGGGTAAAAGTAATAAATTTATACTCTTTTGATTCCTCTCGTTGAAACAAACCAATAATCGACAAAAATTTAACGCAAAACTAGCAAATACGAAAAAAATTCAAATATGAACAAAAACTAAAAAGCCTAAAAAACCCCACAAATAAGCCCGCACGAAAAAAAAAAATTGGATTTGTTTGTGGGATTTTTAGGCTTTTTAGTTTTTGTTCATATTCAATTTTTTCATGCAAGCTTGTTTGTGAGATTTTTAGGCTTTTTGATTTTTGTTCATATTTGAATTTTTTTCGTATTTGCTAGTTTTGCGTTAAATTTTTGTCGATTATTGGTTTGTCTCAACTAGAGGAATCAAAAGAGTATAAATTTATTACTTTTACCCAAAATATTGAATTTCTCAAAATATTTGATAAAAGTCTTAATTTTTTACTTTTTTCAATTCTTCTTATCAAGACGAACCAATAATTCACAAGAGTTTGACAGAAAATTAACAAATATGAATCCTTTTAAATAAGGACAAAATCTCAAAGTGAAATGAGCACAAAGTGTAGAGATGTTTTTATTTTATATTTTATAAATGAGAGGGGTAAAGAGTCTGGTGAGAGTAGTATAGGTATTGTAAAAAGTATAGTACAACATCACCTTTTCCATCCATTTTCTAACGGAAAGATAACGGCAGGGGGGTCCCTTGATATTGTCGGGTAAAGGAGGGGAGGGCAGTGTCATTTCAGAAACCTCAGGGGAGGTTTCTGTTCGTGTCAGAAACCTCAGGGGAGGTCAGTGAAATTTGCCCTATTTAAATTCATGTTTTTTTGTGCGCCTAGCTAGATGGTGACCCTCCACCAAATTCTTCACTAACAATCAAGTCTGCATTTACTCATAAACTTACTCTTTTAATTAGTGAGACCCTCCTCAGATTGAGAATGATTTAACAAAAGATTATTATAAATAGAATATGGCATACCTTCTTTCGAACATAGAAGAAAATAGTCCACTTAAGTAGCACCCCACCTCTACTCGAATTTAAGTGTGATATACTCCTTCCGTCCCATAATATTTGTCCGATCCGCAAAACGATGACTATAAAATAATGTATTTCTTTCAAGAAAAATTTCAAATTTTTTTCATAAGTTAAAAGAACTCGTTAAGATTTAGTAAATTGTTGAATTTTTTTCTAACTTTTCTTATCAAAATTGTATTATTTTTACGTCTCCGTTTTGCGGACCGGACAAATATTATGGAACGGATGGAGTAGTTAATTAATGGATGATGGTCCATCTATGTGAATTTAAGACTTTTATCGGCAAAAGTCATTATTGTTAGAACAGTTAAATTAGCATATTTGAAAATGAGTTGAACTCTGACCTCCTTTTTCTTGGTAACTAAGCGTACTCTTGATGTCGTTAGGCCAAAAGCCTGTTGGCAAGACTGGTAGCTAGATAAATAGTGGCTCATGGTCCATATATATATGCATGGTTGATCTAATACACTAGTTTTAGTCTCATATCCAATCATCATAGGTAGAAGCAAACATCATATGAGGTTAGAATATAATCATAATGATTTTTATCTTGAGAACTAGTGGCTTTTTTTTTTTTTTGGTACTTCGGAAATTTGAACTAGAGCCTTTGCGTACTTGTTAATAAGCTTGGGAATTTTTTTTTCCTTTCTCAACAATATTAGGAGTGGAGAAGGAACCGAGTACCTAACTTTCGAAAACAAACGTGGTTATAAAGATTTTAGACCCGTGACGGGTTTTGGAGAGATTATTTTCCATGGGTTCCTTTCGCCTCACCAAGGCAGGAGGGGAGACCTTTGTCACATGTCATCTAGTTCGCAAGATTACCGGCGCAAGTGAGTTCTACGTTGAGCCTGCGACCGTGAAAGAAAGACAACTTAAATTCAGTTGCTTTGTGATCAACTTATCTACCACCAAATCTTCTTTTTGCCAATAAAAAAATAAAATATAACTTATCTACCACCAAATAATCAAATCAAACCAAATCGAGCATTATGTCTCAATCACTTGGGGTCGGTTTCTATAGTAGTAATATATGTGCTTCAAATGAATTTTGGATTATCAATACATTAAAGGCTATGCAGGCAGTCCAACTCTCTTGGTTAAGTGCATTGTACAAGATGTTATCATGATTTAACACTCTTCTTTTCTTCTAATAGTTGCTTGATCAAGGTGTTCAGAAAAAAAAAAAAAAACTTGCACGTATTTAGACTCTTAATCCTTTGGGGACTACTCCCACAGTCTATCAATGAGAGGCCCGACGAACGTCAGGGCAAAATTCTTCATAAACTAGCTCTATAAAAATTGATAGCACTTACAAAATAACAACTCTAATTATAAGACCTAGAAGAAAATCATCAAATCTCAAAACTTGACCATTAAGCCAACTTGCATGTGGGGTTTGATTCAATACTCTTCATAGTGTTTAGAGTATGAAAACTCTTGTTGTTGGTCCAACTCTTGGTGAGGTGGTGATGATTGTAGATTCCAAGATTCCAACATGATTGAATGAAGAATTAGAGCATCTCCAACAGTGGACTTGCTATTTGGATAGCTATTGCTATAATATCATATAGCCATGAACAATGTGGAATTGCTACCAATGGTGTGCATATGCCGTTTCTTCTATTTTATTTTCACAAATTGTCAATTGAGAGAGATAAAAACAAATGGGCATCATCAAAATATTTGACACAACATATAGTAACAGGTAAATATATTCTATTTTTTACCACATCAATGCAGAAGAAATTGGGACTTCGTGTTGTAATATGCCTATAGCAACGAATCTAACGTGCCATTGGAGATGCTCTTATCAATCGAATATTCTGCCCAAAGTGAATCAAAGAACTTGTTTGGTGGCATATATATTACGAGTACTATATATATCTCCATCCCAAGATAGCAAGATTCCTTGTCCTCACAAACAATTACTATTTATTTTTCCAAACATGGTGTTATCACTTGACATAACCCGGTGGAATTCATGCATACTATCGTCCTTCTCATCATTATCTCTTCGTTGATTTTTAATTAAGTACCCAATTCCCTCAGTGGAAACCTATTCACGGGCCATTTCTATGTGGGGTTAGTAAGAGTTGTAATTATAACCTGGCTATTTTCCAAGTTATTTTTTGTATTTTTTTTAGCAACTTAAGGCATGAACAAAAGCAGGGCTGCTAACGATCTGAGCTCGAGCTCAAGCCTTAACGAGCTGAGCTTGATCATTTACAAACTGAGCCTCTTTAATCAAGCCAAGCCTCCCTTAATGAGCCGAGTTTCTTTTTTGAATGAGTCGATCTCCACTCGACTCGTATACTAAACGAGCCGAGTTGAGACGAGCATTAACAAACTGAGTCGAGCTCGCGAGATAAAAAATAGTAGGAGTAAATGAAGACACTTTGTCCATTTTTTAGAGGTCTCGGTGTATACTTTTACAAATCGATTACTCAAGCAAGAAACTTTCAATTAAACATAACGGAAAGATCTCTATCAAATTTTTCCTTCGCAATTATGAAATTAGTAGAACTCGCGCGCGAGATTTACATTTCTTGAGAAAGGTAAAAGGCATTCGTATTCGATATTGCAAAGAAGTACTTGAATAATTTCGTAAGGGTCAAACTCGTCACGCATTTTAAAAGGAATGATCATATGTAAATCTCCAAGGTTGAGAGAAAATCTCCTTGACGCGCAGCTGTTCTGTAGAGGAGAAGTTACAGAGCTCAATCGCGATCGTCCAGAGTGTTTTTGGATGATCCATATTGAAAACCAGTTATGACCGGTAATAATTGATTGTGATTAACTTTTATCCGTAAAAGTTTTATTAAAATCTGGACCGTCCAAAATTGAGATGGACGCGCGAGATTGAACAGCTCCGTGAACAAGATGTTCACAGAGGTTCTGTGAAAAGATACTCTCCCAAGGTTAAACACCTGGGTACTGATTGTTATATATTTAACATCTCCAAGGTTAAATAACATAAGAGGGTATTTGTTGGAGAATGTCCAAAAAAGCAAAGCAGGTTGGCATAGTTTAGAGATCTAGTAACCCGAAGGGGTTGGCTTGGTTGTCAAAGTCTGGGACTTCCAGACTTTTCGGTTTGTTCCATTTGAATATATCAGGTTCAAAACCTCCCACACGCGAGTAACTCCTTTGAGGCTAGTTCTTATGGAGCTTTACTTTAATTTTAATTGTGCTCCCTGCAAGCAGGCGGTAAGATTGATCAGCTCCAAAATTAATCGAGATTCTCGTAAGCTGATTTGCATACCTGCTTGAATTATAAAAGAATAGTTTCAAAAACCATAGAGGAGATTTTTGTATTATAAAACAAAAGGGTAAGAATCCAGAAATTCCAGCACATGCATAAAACTATCCATGAAAACAAATAGTCGATCATTTATTTGTTTTTATGAACCGTTCCATGTGCTGAAATTTCCTGAACTGTACTACTCCTCATTATTTAAAGCCCCAACGATTGCTTTACTCTTATCGTAGGTGACCAGAAAGTGCAATTAACCCTTCTTTTTAAGTGGGAGGAGATAAAATTATCCTTTTTTGACTTCTCTTCCATTGATAACGTGGCTTTCCATATCACTAATCGCTAATTATAAAAAGAGCGTACTCTTTTTTTTGGGATTAATTCGTTGTGCGGCTTTGTACTATTTGCCTTGGAGCCAACAAAGAGTTGGAAAACAAGATTGCTAAAGTAAAGTACAAATATCCTATATTATTGATCACTCTTTTGTTGGTGAAGGCAAACATTCCCCAGTGAATTGAAAGTTTTGGTGGCCCAATCCACCATACATATAGCCCCATTTATTTGACCATCCAGGACAAATTCTGTCTACGTAAAGCAAGTACTACACTTTAACATATGCAAAAGGTGAAAAGCTCGTCAAAAATTACAAAAATACTACACGAACAACCGTTGTGTTGGTTGTGGAACTAATTCAAACCGTCCAGATGTGTTTGGATGATCTAGATTTAAAAAAAAAATCTTTCAAGGAAAAGGTTAACCTTTTCAAGGAAGAGTTTGAGCGAATCCTAACAATTTATTACAACAATGGACGAATAAAGATTGATTGTGTTTTGTGTTTTACACAATGGTCGTGTGTGTAGCACTCTTGCAAAAAATTAACATGCCAAGGGCCCAAGGGCAATATGGGAACATTGAAAGGGAACCAACTCTGTTCAGAGCAGGGAGAGTTCACATTCATGAAGAAGAACACAAAGAAGATAAAAGATGTGAAATGGGAAAGCAAAGTTGGTTTATGTTTTTTTCTGAAAGCTTTTGTTTTGAAGCTTTTTGGACTGAAATGGAGAGTGGGGGAGGACAGAGATGGATCAGCTCCCAACTTGCATGGCCCAGTTCAATTTTTTTTACCGTTAAAAAATATCTCCTCGAAATCTATTAAATAAGATTCATATTGCACAACACATTATTTCAATACGTCTATTATTTGAAAATTATAAATAAGTACTTATTTTTTAAGAACCCTTAGCAGAACGGAGCTCAATAAGATAATCTAAGTTGTTTACATAGTAGATCTCACGTAGAATTACGCATCTCCGCAAGTAACCAGATTTGATCGGATGTTGACGGACACATGAAGAAATCATATGGAGAGATGTGATATTGAGACCATGCCTCCAACCCTTTGAGCCATTTGGTCATTCTCTTACAACTTAAAATGGTAGTATCTACTATGATTTGAGCACTGTATTTGCAAGCATCGATCTACACTTTTTTTTTTTTAACCAGACTCAGAAATTTGGATTATTCAAAATTCGCCTATAGGGCTAAAAACCTAAGCCGGAGCCCGTCGATGAGACCAAACCCACGATAATTATCGAAAAGTCATGCGTAAGTCGAATATAAATAAAATGTCTTTTTAAGATGACAAGTTTTTTTTCAAACAGTATACACATCAACAAGGGTTAGAAGATAGTTAGTAAGTTAAATCAAAGAGGTCCAAAAGACTGTTCGTAGCCCTAGTCTTGCATCATAAACACTTGCGACGGAACTCGAACCCTGACCTCTCTTGAAAAAGGACCAGAAAAGACAAATCACCGGTGGGCCAACTGGATAAATGGGTGTCACTTCTCTATCTTAAACCCCTCTAAGGCCTACACAGTCTGCAGGTTTGTGGGCTCGCCGGACTATACGTGTGGGACTACTCTGACGTGGACAGGCCCATATCTGTGAGCTGGAGAAAAAATCGGAAGATTAGAATTTTGTGTGCGCGCAGAGATTCGTCCTTCGAAGTTATTCCTGTTTTCCATCAGTTTACCTCTGATTCCCGTTGAAAACAATAATTATACTAGTAGGGTTTTAAATGAACGAAGCAGCTCGCGAACTCAACTCGTTAAAATTCAGTTTGATAGTAAATGAGCCGTGTTCGAGCTCAAGTGTTAAGTTCGTTTAGTAAATAAGCCGAGTGCAGCTCGGCTCGTTCGAAAAAAGCTCGGTTCGTCAAGGAAAACTCGACTTCATTAAAGAGACTCATTTAATAAATGACTAAACTCAGCTCGTTAAGGGCTTGGCTTATTAAGGCTCAAGCTGAGTTCGAGTTCAAATTTTTGACTCGTTTAGTAAACGAGCCGAGCTCGACAATGCTCGGCTTGGCTCATTTACAGTCCTAAATAATAGTAATTGAGTTTTACACTCCTCTTTTTTATAACCACTCTTTTTTTTTTGTCCTCTTGAGATGTAAATTTACAAAATTAATTTCTCATTTGCATAATCTTCCACGCTTAAAAGGGCAATATTGCAAATTCATACCACAAGAAGACAAAAAAGAAGTGTGATTATAAAAAAGGGAGGGCTAAAATCACTACCGGTTCATTATGTCTAAAATTGTTCCTTATCTTTGGTAGAGTTAGATGAAACAATAAGGGAAATAATTTTCACTCTTTTTTCTTCTTTATTCACATGAATTTACAATCTTGCCATTAGATGTGTAAAAAAATTTATTGAATAAAGGTCAAGATAGTAAATTCCTACGGACAGAAATAAAACGATTAGAGTGTGAATCGTAAAAAGGGACGTGGAAATCACATTCCGACAGTAATATGTGACTGGTGGACTATTTTATTGTCAATGGTCTACGGTCTACGGTCTACAAATCTCTGAGTAGTGGATAATGTAGACATAATTTCACAAAATTAATATTTAATGTATTTCCACAAATATTACTCCCTCCCTCCCAAAATAATTGACCCAATTGTACTATCCGGATTTTTTTTAAAAAATTGTTTATATCTTGACGGATATTAATTATCAAAAATATGTACTCGGTCGTCATTTTCCCTCATCATTACCCTTTAGACTATGTTTAGCATTTTACTGTTGTCCAAAGGGGAATTATTTTTCATTCCGCTTCCATGCCATTACTTTCCTTTTCTTGTCTTTATTTAAATGTTACTAACAAACTAGAAGAAGATATTCTCTAGTAACTGTTCGGACAATTGTTAGAGTTGTCTCACAAATACGGTCCTACAAACATATTTTTACCTGAAGATATCTCTGCATTATGAGAAAATATTAAATTAAGAGGATCTCATTTCTCTCTTTTTTTTTTTTTTTTTTTGACATGCATTCCTCTTACTTATTAACTCACTTTCCACATATCATAAAGGGTACTTTATCCTTTCATGTCATCATGTATATAAAGACAAAAGAAAAAAAGTGCAAGAGGATAAAAGTAGAGTGCAAAAATCATTTATCTACCAAAATGCCGAAATTAATTTGATGAAACGTATCAACATTTTTGAAATAAAACAACAAATATTCTATAATCAAAGGTGCAAGAGAAAAAAAATAGGGTGAAAAATCAGTTATCTACCAAAATGCTGAAAGGAATTTAATGTAGCGTATCGTAATTTTTTAAATAAAACAAATAAATACACACTTACAGTGAGTGACACGTTGTGGGCCGGGTGATAAAGATCACAGTGTCCGTGGGTCACACACTGGAAGTGTACATTGGTTTGAGTGTGTTGGTGGCAAAGATGATAAAATAGGGGCTTCATACCCCGTACGGTAAGCTTTATACGAGGAGGAGTACTCTTTCTTTTTCTTTTTTATCATACTTTATACTACTCCTTGGTAGCAAGTTTTATAAATTAACCTTTTACGTGACTCGTCTCATCAAAATTTGATTCGACTTATTTAGTAATTGAACCGAGTTCAAACTCGAGTTTTTAGGCTGTTTAATAACCAAGTCATGCTCAATATTCAAAAGATGATTGTTTTATAAGTTCGCTCTTTTTTAGAGGCTTATCAACTAAATTAACCCGACCCGACTCTTTTACAAATGAGCCAAACTTGAACTCAAATTTTAAGCTCGTGTCGAACTTAAATTTTTTACAAACAAGCGAAACTCAAACTTAAATTTTAAGCTTGTATCGAGCTCGAACACTGATAAGCTTGCCTGGTTTGCACGGATACTCCTTGGCCTTTTGTTTTTTTGTCCTAATCATCTATTCCTTGGCATTTGGCCTATTTGTTTGCAACTCTTTTCCCACGCGCAGTGACCCACATACATTCTCCGTTTATAAAACACCGACTCCGAGAGTCCCACAATAAAGCCAAACTTCAGGCTCACTCCAGATCCTACTCTCGCTCTCTCTCTCTCTCTCTCTCTCTCTCTCTCTCTCTCTGTGTGAGTCTAACATGGACCCAGTCCAACACTTCGTCTACCGACCACCCGAAACCCCAAAGGAGCCCATGGAATTCCTCTCTCGCTCTTGGAGCCTATCAGCACAAGAAGTGTCCAAGGCTCTGGCCCCACCTCACCACCAAACGCTGGCCAAGGCCTGCAGCGGCGGCGTTGTCAAAAGTTGCAATGGCGGCGGCGGTGAAGTTATAGCGGAGGACCTCGTTGGAGAGGCGGAGGCGGCGGCGGTTTCTGGGAACCCATTTTCGTTTGCTTGTTCGGAGACTTCGCAGCTCATCATGGAACGTATCATGTCACAGTCGGTGAGTACACAACTTGGTAGCACAACGAAAGACAAAACAAACATGTGTCGACAAATTTTGGGGATTCTTTTGTTTGTTGGGTCCGAATCAAGTTGTGCTCAATCGTTTCTCTCTCCACAACTTAATCGTTTCTCTCTCCTCTTTGAGTAGAATTGGGGCCGATAAATGAACCATACGACTCGAGTTGGAGCTCGTGGTTGCTCGTTATAAGTTTGTTCAAGATGGATTTGTTCCTGAACAAATTAAACTTGAACATATTTTTAAAGTTCGTTAAAGTTATTATTGTGCTCATTCGACTTGTGATATGTGAAAAAATTCAAGCTGCTCGAGATCAATTTGTGTTCAACTTGAAAAAAGGCTCAGTTTTTAAGTTTAGTTGGTCTCATTGAAAATATTTTTTGAAACTCTAGGTTTTCGAATCAAGATTGATCAACCGTATGCTCGCCTTGTTCCGCTGGTTTATCTAATTGTGCTCACTTTTGGGGATTTTTGGGTATCTAATTTTGGGGAGTTTTTTTGTTTGGTCCGGATCATATTGTGCTCCAATTTTTTATTTTTATTTCTCTCTCTCTCTCTCTCTCTCTGTGTGTGTGTAAAATGGGCTTCTAATTTTGGGCATCTGACTTGTACTATTTGTTATTCCTTGCAATAGTTTCGTTGCATTTTCCTGCTCCATTTTCTTGATTATGTGTTTTGCTTTAATTTCTGTCGGTTTTGCCCCTGTGGAAACCAAGGTGCTTCTTGAAACTACCAAAGAGTTTGTGGGGTATTAATTTACCTAGTTAGCAGGGGGCTTTCTATTTTCTCGAGAAGAAATTAGGACTGGAATTAGAATAAAGAACCATGGCACTCTTGCTCTGGATTTTGCAGGCTTAAATTTCAAGTTTCCTCTCTCTCTCTCTCTCTCTCTCTCTGTGAATAAAGAAACATGGCACTCTTACTCTGGGTTTTGCAGGCTTAAATTTCAAGTTTCCTCTCTCTCTCTCTCTGAGCCTGATTATCTGTTTTATGTATAAACTCAATTAATTAGGCTTCCATGATGACTATTTGCCTTTATTACAGACTTTATTTGTAAGTGTGCAACTAAAATAATACTAACGGAGAGATTGTTGAATTGTTTGGTGGGGGTGGTGTACAGCAGGAGGTATCACCGCGCACTTCTGGAAGGCTTTCTCACAGCAGTGGACCCTTGAACGGTGGTGGCCTCAGTAATTGTGGCTCTCTCACTGACAGCCCCCCTCTCTCTCCCTCCGAAATCGACGACAAGGTCCCCCCTCTCTCTCTCTCTCTCCATATACAGTATATACATCTATACATACATAGTTGTTGATAAATCGGCTAAACCAACAAGCACACAACGCACGACGAAAAAACAGTAAAAGAAACAGAAAACGCAAGAGATAGATATATGTGCATGGTTCCCCAACTGTGTAGTCCAGTCCACGGCTCACACCCGTTTTTATTATGTATCAAATTAAGGATGGTGTATAACAGCTGCGTATAACAAGTATTTGTAACATAGAATTTATATCATCGATTACTGTAACATGGCTCGCCGCGGGTCTTGAATAGTGAAAACAAATCAGGCTTCACAAGCTAAACAATAGTATAAATTATTAGGATATATATATATGCTCCTCTAATATTACATTATGTTTGCCCGCCGGCCACCCGACATATTTGCCGGAATTTGACAAGTACCCCCACAACCCAGCTGGCGTGGTACCTTGGGGGGTGTTACGTTTTTCCACAGAGAGAGAGAGAGAGGAGTCTCTCAGCTTTCTCTGTAACCAACAATGACTTTAATTGCACCCCAGATGCGTAGTCTCTGTTGATGCTTGGCTTTATTCTAAACAGAACCCTGTTTCACCAATTTGGGTTGTGATCTGGACACGCCTAAAAGTACGTGTTTCCGTGCTTCATTTATGCATATATTGAACACTGTTGAGTGTAGCTCCCATCCTGCAGTTTCTACTAGCTTCCAATCACAAAATTCACTGGAAATAGAAATCCCCCAATTTGGATATGATAAAAGTGCTCTGGATGCTATAACACTCTCCGCTCATTTATGGACAAGATTCATCCAGTCACTCCATTGTCAAGTACAATGATCGAAATTATTGACTTTGGAGCTTGTCAAATAGGAGTAGGTTTTTTTATTTTTCCCTAAAGGGGAGATTGTCAAGTAGATTATTCATGTGAAAACTAGTATGATCGAACATCGACAGTTGCGTGAACAAAACAAATTTTTGCTAAAAAAAAATGGGGTGAACTAAACAAAAATGGAAAATATAAGGAATAGGATCTGCAACTCTCACCCAAAAGAAACCTGAAAAAGCTTTGAAATGAATCAGGTCAAAAAAAATACCCAAGATGAAATATGTCTTTGATTAGTGACCCGCAGCGCAAATGCGTATATATTTTTTCTGATTACTATCTAGGGATACAATCACACCGTCCGAGAGATATGTATATGTTGCATATACTTTTGTGAGCTAATTGCTACATACATGAGTTTCTCATGAATGGTTGTTTGAATGCATATATGTATACATGCACTGTAACATCCACTGAGATGATTGAGCTTCCCACACACAGGTCCAATTCTACTAGTGTCATCAATCCAATTATGACTGATAGACAGCCCGCAATGGTGGGTGGGGGTGTTCATGGCCCGCACATACTAGAAATTCAATGCTTTTGCTTATTCAATTGCATTCTTGATGTCAACTATGTTAATTACTCTTAATTGCACTCTGCACCAATGAATGATGGATTGGATTTGATTGTGTGTGCAGTTTTCTCGTCTGAACTACCAATTGAATGCACAGTACAGTTGGGCAGCTACAACTGGTGGCTTCGCTGCTGCCAATGGTGGAGGGAAGACGGTGGGGAGGTGGTTGAAAGACCGGAGGGAAAAGAAGAAGGAAGAGACAAGAGCTCAGAACGCGCAGCTCCATGCTGCTGTTTCGGTTGCTGGTGTAGCTGCGGCTGTGGCGGCAATTGCCGCTGCCACTGCTGCCTCTTCTGTGTCGGGAAAAGACGAGCATATGGCTAAAACAGACATGGCAGTTGCCTCTGCTGCCACATTGGTGGCAGCACAATGTGTAGAAGCAGCTGAGGCAATGGGGGCTGAGCGTGAAATGCTTGCTTCAGTTGTTGGTTCTGCTGTCAATGTTAGGTCAGCCGGAGATATCATGACTTTGACCGCCGCTGCTGCCACCGGTATGTAACTCGATGTATAACACACACCTAGTTGGGATATATCAACTTCTTACAGCAATTTTTATGTTTATTGCGCCTTATGTGTTATGTTCATACTCATGTAATAACAATTACTAAGATTTTAGTACTTTGATGGAATGTGCTTCTCATTCTTTTCTTATGGAGTAAATGGATTTGGAAAATGTTGTCCCTGAGACTTATTTAAAGGGCAAATAAAAGACCAAAATTTATTCTGAAAAAGTGAACCCCACATTGGGCTGATAGTGTCTTCATACTCTGCAGGCTGTTTGGTTCTTATGGTTTACTTTTTTTGAAGCAAACCATAAGAACCATCAACATGGACCAAATGGTATTCCACTAAACCATAAAAACCATCAACACCATTCAATTTGTTTATTTAGATGAGAAAATGTTGGTTTTCTTGAATATGCAATTCAGCCCTCCTCCAGACTAAGCTTATTACTTATTTATTTGTTCAAATAAGCAATAAGTAAATAGGCAAGCCAACCAAACATAGCCTACGGGGTTTTTATTTTATTTTATTTGGTTCATGTTACTGCAAAGAGCATAGTCTGATGGGATCGTGGTTTGTGTTCTGGGGATGTAGCTCTGCGTGGGGCAGCCACACTGAAGGCAAGGGCACTGAAGGAAGTGTGGAATATAGCAGCAGTGATTCCGGTGGAGAAAGGACTGGCTGGACTGGCCATTAATGGTGGTGGTCATGGGGGTGGTGGTGGTAACGGCAATGGTAATGTAACTGGTAGTAAAACAAGTTCCAATAGCAGTTTCAGCGGTGAGCTTGTTCCAGAAGAAAATTTCCTTGGCATTTGCAGCCGAGAGCTCCTGGCCCGTGGTTGTGAGCTCCTGAAGCGAACTCGCCAAGGTACTTTCATATTGTTAGTCTGGTTGTAGCCGGGATGTTAACATCGTCGTAAACACAAGAATGGAAGAATAATATTGTTTCTTTCCTTGATGCAGGCGATCTTCATTGGAAAATTGTGTCCGTTTATATCAACAGAATGGGTCAGGTAAACTCAATCTAAAGCCATTTCGTTTCCCTAGAAATGAAAACTACACCTGAGTTACATGAGTGAAAATCAGCAAATTGTTTTCATATTCGTTTTCGATTCCGGCTCTCTTTCTACCATTTTCCCATAAGGCGCAGAAATTTGAATAAAAGTTCTGGATTGTTTCTCTTTTTGAATGATCGAAGTCAGTACCACAGAGGTTCTGAAATACATGATCTACGTGCCCTGATTAGATCTTTTGAGATCGTGTGTGAGCTGGTTGCTGCTAAAGGTTCGGAAACAAAAGATGAAATAATGCATAACTGAACAAAAATGATAATTTGTGCATTGTAGTTCACATGAATCCACCTTTTTATCTTGAATTGCAGTCTTTTTCTTTCGTGAAAACTAGTTATGAAAACTGCAGGTGATGCTAAAGATGAAGAGCAGGCATGTTGGTGGGACCATGACAAAAAAGAAAAAGAGTAAGCCCATTTGCTTTTGTCTTTCTCAGTGTGAAAAACTGAAATGGAGGGGTGGGGGTTTGATTCTACATTGGGATTAGAGAAAGAGAGTGTCACTAAAGTGAAGATGGTGATCAAAAGATGCACTCTTTAAGTTTTTGTCTTTTTGAATTTACAGATGTGGTGCTGGGAGTTTGTAAAAATGTCCCGGCGTGGCCCGGCCGCCATTTGCTCGAGGGTGGCGAACACCGTCGGTACTTCGGGTTGAAGACCTTGGTGCGCGGCGTCGTCGAATTCGAGTGCAGGAACCAGAGGGAGTATGATATCTGGACTCAAGGTGTCTCGAGACTTCTTTCCATTGCAGCTGAAAGGAAAAGCAAGCATAGAATTTGAGAAGTTTTAATTGGGAAGGGTGGTGGTAAAATTGGAAAAAAAAATGGGGAATTTGGTATAGAATTCAAGGCTATTATGAGGCTTTTGGACTAACCATTGTGTTTTAGAATATATTGTGGGGGGTTGTTTTCTTGGTGTACTTTTTGTAGAAAAGGGCAAAAGTAAAAGTTATCCAAATGGGGAGGTGGATTTCTTTACTTTAGGGGCAGGCATATGGTGGTCTTTTTTTTTTCTCTTTTTTTTTTATTTTCCTTGAACTGTTATGTACTAATGTTTAATTGGTAGACTGGGCAAGAATCTGGAAATTGGTATAGAATTAATGGCTCTTGTATTGTAAGGCTTTTTGCTAGTCATTATGTTAACGTAGTTTTGTGGGGCTGTCTTGGTGTTCCTATTCTAAGGCTTCGGACTCGGATTAACTAATGTATTTCGTACTTGAGAATGATTTTCGCACTCCTCTTCCGAGAATCTACATTTGTTTTACGTATGAATTTGTAACTGTCCTTTTGTACGAGACCAATCGTGAAGATAAGTAAAGAATCGAGGATATACGCAGAGGAGTGCAAAAATCACTTTGTTTTGGGTTTGTTATGGAGCTGTTTGCTTGACGTTCCGATTGTGGAAAAGAGATTATCAAAGTAAAAGTTCTCCAAATAGTTTACTTCAACCCCAAAAGATGGCTCAAGTGTCAACAGAGATGAGTTGAAAACGCGACATTTTTTGAGTTCGAAATTTAGCAGATTCTTGGGATCAGGCCGCAAGAGAGAAATCTCTTGCAAATCTCTTAGTTTGGGCTTGTATGAGCTGCTATTTGGTCGGACAAGAGAGAGAACTAGTCGAGGGGTGCGCAAACTAGTCCGGTTACCTTTACGTCGAACCAAAAAAAATAGTTGTGTTACTTGTGATCTGGTTTTTTGAAAATTGAACTGTCAAAGTGAAGTGTATGGGAACGAAAGCAACAAAAACCCCCCTGTGATCCAAGAGTTTTTTATTTGGTGTTTTGAGGAAAGGAAAAGGACTATATCTTGGACTAGGAATAGGGGTAGTCAAAAAGAGGAGGAAGGAAAGAATCCCATTTTGAGAAAAAGAATAATTTTTTGGCAGATAAAGACAATGCCCTTGATTCTTCTGTCCTTGGTTGGTTCATGAGGTGGGCACATAAAATTCTCTACTTAATTTATTATTTAAGATTAGGTTATGGTTATTGACTAGGTTAAGACAAGATTTTGTCTTGATCTGCAATCTTCCACTGGATATAATAAGATTTGTGTGGATTTAGTGAATCAAGAATTCGTGTATTATCTTAATGATGATAAAGCAAAGTGAGGTAACTCATGAGATAAGTCCCACTTTATCAGTGGAATGTCCAAAACAATCGGCTATTAAAGAGAAAAGGGCTTCTTATTCCTTTCTTTTTCTAGTAGTAATCCAGGTACATTTTCTCTTTGCTGGTGTTAATAGTAGGGTAACTTGGATTGAGAGATAATGCCAGGTAGCGGTGCCAAGTGGTCGACCCGGTCGTTCATCTCAGAAATCGACGGCTCAGATTTTGACCGAGCGATGGACCGAGCCGTTCATGCCGAGATGATTGGCCAAATGCTGCTCAATAGGGGGTGCTTGGCAACATCCCCGGATCCGGATAACATATATATATATATTTTTGAGAATTGAGGAATAACATTGCAAATTTGCAAAATTTGAAATCTAGCTGAAAAAGTATACAGAGTAAAGAGGAAAACACACTGACAGAGAAAAAGGGAGGAAGGTATCACAAAAAACTCCGTGGAGAACATAACCAAAAGCCGAACAACTAAAAAAGAAAGAAAAAGAAACTGGCGAAAACTCCCTTACATCTTCAAGCCAAAAACGTCATCGGATAACGACAACAAGCGATCAAGAGGGTACATAAGCTCGCCACATTTTATTAGGAACCAATTTTGCTTTATCAAAGGCGAATAATTATTCAGTGGCCTAGCAACAAGGTCACCTGATACGACAATTTTTTTTCGCACCATACAACCACGTAGGTTTTCGTTGAATTAGTTGCAGGCCCTACATAGTTTGTCATGAGGAGAGGATCGTTGGTGATCACGTGGTTGGGGTTTTTCCATGAAATCCCTGATTAAAGTAATCATACTTGGGGACAAAATACTTTTATTAGCCAATATCTAGGCTCTACGACTAGGCTTGGGTTATTTGGTTATTTGTTTTTTTTTCATTGGGTGGGGCTTGGGAGTTGGGAGTACAAGTGCAGGCCTGATTCTGGGTTGGGCTTTGGACAACTATTGCATTGGGCTATTGACAGACCGGTCCAAAATGAATGTAGGCCTGATTCCGAGCTTGAGAGCCCAAACTACTTCAATATTTGCGAGTATGTGGGCCGGACCCATACTATGTACACCCATAGAGTCTAGGCTGCAAACAAGCCGAGCCGAGCTTTGTCGAGCTCGAGCCTTAACGAGTCGAGCTCTTAACGAGCCAAGCTTACTAAACAAGCCTCTTTAATCAAGTCTAGCTTTCCTTAATGAACGAACTAAACGAGCCAAAAACTCGAGCTCGAGTAACGAGCCGAGCTCGCTAGCTGCTCAGTTCATTTAAAACTGTACCTATTGTATTGGGGCTTTGAATTGACCTGTCCATTGTAGTGAGCTGCAAAATGCGTTGCATTCATTTACGATTTTGGCTTCTCTGCGGTCTGATTTGGACCGCAAAAAGCAATCCAAGAATTTCAGCCCTTTTTTAAGTAATTTTTTTATGATTCAAATTTGATGAAAGACTTTAGACGTCCAAGATGTGAAGGGCTTTTTGTGATCTGAGTTTTGGAATGCAGAGAAGCCGGGTCTAACTCTGAAAAGCTAGATCAAGTTCTCATGTTTGTGCTGCTAGCTAGACTATTGAATTTTGGATTTGCAAATGGGGACTAGTGATGGCAAAATCCACCTACGTCAACCATTGCGGTGTTGTCATGTTTGCTCACTTAAAGAAAAAGGGTTTCTCTCTTTATTATTTTTCCAAATTTTTGGAAAATTCATACAGAAAAAAGAAAGATTAATATGCTTACACGAGTTCTCCATCATTACGAAAGCGATGGTAGTGGGGCAAAGGTTCTAAAATATCTATCGCACAATATTTCTTACTCCCCAATTCTCCACTAGGAGAGCGACTTATCAAGTTGAAAGTGGCTCTTCAATTTATTTTTTTCTCTCGACAAAAGTTAATATTGTTAGAATAGTTAGAATGACATCTTAGGTGAGTTGAACTCCCGACTTTCTTACTTCTAACACTTTAGCGCACTACCTGAAACTGTTAAACCAAAGACCTCTTATCGTGGGTCCTCACTTTGTGAAACGAAAGCAAGAAAAATGCAGAAGACAAGAAATGATAACAAGTTGAGGAAATGAGCTTTTCGATCTGGACTAAGTTAGAGTAAGGTTGGAGGAAAATGAACAGGAACATGTGAAGTTCATTTTCTAGTTACGTTATAGCATCTGTGCCTCGGCTTTAAATTTGGAGATGTCAATTTTTTTTTGGAATACTACTTATGTGACAATCACAGTGTCAATTTTGTAATATTAGTATTATTCTATATTGAAACTTTCATTTTTTGAACTCCAAACAAAACTAGTTTACAAAAAGTCACCATACTTCAGCATTCCCAAATTATTTGGCCATTGCTACATAAGATTTGGCTCACATCAGATAGCAAAGCTCCAGAAGGGCTTAATAAATTCGGCAATTAAACCTCCGCGTAGGAACTGACATCTAACGTTGGGGATGCTGTTACCCGTCAAAGGAGTAATAAAGGGGCCTTTTCGTTAAGCGTTAAGTTATGGACAACTTCTTGTAGTTCATCCATAAACGTCAAATTGTTTTCATTAAATTATAAGTAGTAGAAAATGTGTTGGGTTATTAGAAGAAAATGTGTTGGAAATTTTAGTTTAGTTTAATATGAACAACTTCACAAAAACCAATAAATTGTAGCGTAAATTTTTCAGTGAAACGTGGCTTAACTATAAGTAGTTTGATTTTACTTGTTTTTTTATTTTTATAAGTTAATATGGACAAATTATTTTGGCACTCCAATTTTTTATGATAACACTCCAAAACTTGTCTTTTAGTGTAAAAATTATACATAGCAAACACACTAAAAAAACAAACTTTAGAGTGCCATCGTAAAAAATTGGAGTGCCAAAATCATTTTCCTTAATATAAATCTAACATTGAAGCACAGCATTGAAAAGCCAAAATTCTCCTATAAAATAAAAATCATAAATTTTGCTTTCACATTGAGGTGGTGGGGCTATAGCCTATAAAGGCCACACACAAGTGGAGTTAAACTTATCCCAAACTCAAAGCAAAGAAAAAAGAAGAACAAAACCAAAGTTAGATACTAACAAGGAAGAAGCCTCAAATATCTTAGTGCCAATTAGGTCATGTCTCCAACTTCTACTTCATCTCCAGCCACATCTACCGGTACAAGTGTGTTTGAGATTGGAAAGCACAAGACTCTGCTCCTGAGTGTTGAGACCACCGGTTCATCACTCTCTGCCCTCCCTCCGAAGCCACTGCTGATTGCCACACCATCAGAGGCTGGAGAATTCCCAGTGTTGCTGTTACTCCATGGCTATCTTTTCTACAATTCTTTCTACTCTCAGCTCATCCAACACATTGCTTCCCACGGATTCGTTGTTGTTGCTCCTCAGGTTTGCTTTCTATGAACAGGAATTCTTTGTCCCCCAAAAAATATAGTTGCCCATGATTTTTGGAGGCCTGTGGTAAAACAACAATATGAGGCCCATGTCTATATATTTTTATGATCAGATATCGGGCCAGTTTACACGTACCTCGACTAATTCTGGGACCATAACCCATCGTGGGATCCACTTTTAGCAGGAGCAAATGCGCTGTATGGGCTGGCTCCAAAGGAGTTGATAGCACCTTAGGAGAGGGTAAACCTGTAATTGGGAGTGTAAACGAGCCGAGCCGAGCTTCGTAGCGTTCGAGCTTGGCTCATTTGTAAATGAGCCAAGCCAGGCTAATTTACTAAACGAGTCTCTTTAAATGAGCAGAGCCTGTACAAACGAGCTGAGCTTTTGCGAGCTGAACTTTTTGAGTGTCGAGAAACTCGAGCTCGAGCTCGGCTCAATTATTGAACGAGCCTAGCCAAGCTACGAGCTGCTCTGTTCATTTGTAGCCCTACGTGTACGTAAATCTCAGACATTAACCATTGGGCCAACCCCCAAGCCCTTGGGGTTAATGTGAGGCCTATATTATTTGACTTTTGGAATTTAGATAATTGAGGCTTCTTCTATGCCCAAAAAAAAAAAAAAACTAATTGTTAGGGGCCTCAGGCGATGGTATGACCCAATTATGTTAGGACAAATACTTAACAGCAGAGCAGATGGAATAGCAGACTCATCTCTCGAGCAAGAGGCTAACGAATGGAGGCGACAGGCGAGGGAGCAACTAAAACCAGTACTATGGATGACCTACACACTTACACAAATTCAGATGCATAGTGCACCGTACTGTGTCCTTGGCCCCTCAACCAATCTATGCAAATGTGTTTTTAAGTGTTTACTCTGGAGTTTTTTGGGGTATAACCGGCCTAATGATGGTGCTCCCCTCTGCTATTTTCCATGTTGCAATGATAAAAACTAAGTTTTCCTCAACCTTTCATCCTTTCAGTTTGAGGGTTGTTTGCGATAGTCATGAGAACAAATGTCAGATTATAGCTTTAGATTCTGCTTTAAGTATAGACTCTCAGAGAATCAGATAAAATCAGTTTCCAAAATACTTAGAATCCAAAATTTGATCTGAAAAGCACGTACATTCAACTTCTCCAGGAGTAAATTTTACATCAATTTTCAATTACCAGGAATCTCTAGGAATCCGAAAATTTGTTGATTAGAATTGTTGACAAACACTCACAATAACTTTTAAAAGCTATCCTAGAATTTTTCGTAACACGCACCCTGACCCAATTATTTGAACCTTTGTAGAGCAATGCACACATTCCTTCGTTTTTTAACTGCACTACTATGTTTTTGGTTCTCAAATTTCCTACTAACTTCCGCTCACATTTTGTTCCCGACCTGTGAATTTGCATATTTGCATATGTATGCTACTATCCGTGGTGATTCAGGAAAATTGCCTATCCGAAAATGGTTAAATCACTAAAATGGGTGTTTATGAATCTCAGTCGTGTTGGCCTCTTTGCCATCCATTCGAATTCTGTTTCCCAGAATTAACCTCATATCATTGTTGCTTTTGTTTGGCAACGTGGATGACTTCATCAAGAAGGAAAGAAATGTGAATGATTTTGTTTGGATTTTGTCAAAGAAATTTGATGGGGGCATAAGCAACCACGCTTATGATGTGACTTAAGTTGTAGGTATCAGACAAAACTAAGGGGTCCTAGTGCCATACACTGCCAATTTGAAAACGTCCATGTCTTGTTCTTTGTCACAATCAAGTCTGTTTTTTTGTTTTGAACCCTCAAAGTCTGTTTGGCACCCACAAATCTTCTTGTTTTCATACCACATGCCTTATCCTTTAGCTATGTATGAGCAATTACATAGCCCCAAAAACGTAGGACGTATCTTTCTGGATGAGTTTTCTTTGAGACATTTTTGTAGGTGAACTGTTTTCCTTTCCAAACACCTATGTACTTGTAGTAGTTTGATGTCTACCTCGTCTTGGATATGGTTTTGCACTGCAACAGTTATACTGTGTGGCTGGACCAGATACAACTGATGAAATCAAGTCCGCAGCTGCAGTAACAAACTGGTTCTCGGAAGGACTCGACAAGGTTCTCCCAACCAATGTTCTCCCAAACCTCAGCAAGATTGCCCTTTCTGGCCATAGTCGCGGAGGGAAAGCCGCTTTTTCCCTTGCTCTGGGCAAAACAGCCACTCCGAAATCCTTGAAATTTTCAGCATTAATAGGGATAGACCCTGTTGATGGCATGGACAAAGGGAAGCAAACTCCCCCAAAAGTACTCACCTATGTTCCTAACTCCTTTGATCTTGAAATGGCAGTTTTGGTAATTGGTTCCGGTTTGGGTGAAGTACGAAAAAACCCTTTGTTTCCTCCTTGTGCTCCCAAGGGGGTTAACCATGAAGATTTTTATAAGGAATGCCGAAAACCGGCTTGCCATTTCGTTGCTAAGGACTATGGCCATGTTGATATGCTTGATGATGACACAAAGGGGATCAGAGGGAAGTCTAGTTATTGTTTGTGTAAAAATGGCAAGTCTAGAGAACCCATGAGGAGTTTTGTTGGTGGGATTGTTGTGGCTTTCTTGAGAGCTTATTTGGAAGGCGATTTTAGTGACCTTGTTGGTATTCGATATGGGCATGAGAAGGTGCCTTTGGAGCTTCAAAAGGTTGAGTTTCTTGACTGAAACTGGGATACAGAAGAGGAGAGAAGAACTCAAACTTGTTGCTTGAAGATGAAGATCTTGTTACGATAACTTCATTTTCTGTGCTTCTTTAGTTCTATATAGTTATTTACTGATAGCATCAGAAATGATGAAAAGAATTTGTGATAACCTTGTGATTTCAGTACTGAATTCACTCACCGTAAGTACAGAGTTTGCTATAGATCTATCAATAAAGAGTTGTGTTTATTTTGCCTTTATGGATTGTATCGATCCGAAAATGGACTTGTAGGGTTCTTGTGGTTGATCCAAATGAAGTATGTTGTGCCAAAGGACTTCGCGCACAAATGAGACGCGGCCATAATGGCCCAACCAACTTCCCGAAGGTGGCTTGATGAGTCCCGATTTGGCAAAAACACTCGCATCTCGTGCACCAAACTGAGCCTGTACATGCTTGAGTGTAAAATAATTTATCTTTACAGACAACCACCATACTCTCTCTTGAATTCTTGGTGCTTTTGTTTTTTGCTAGAGTTGTTTGGAAGAATTGTTGCCCGCTCCAACAATGGAGGAAAACGTTGGAGAGGCAATGTGGCGCAGCTTATTAGTACGCAAAATTGCCAATTGTGGTGTTTTGAGCCGATTCATACGAGATAAGATATGTTTTGGCTTTAGTTGAATCTAGCAAGCCTCTTTAATGAGATTAGATTAGCTAGCTTAAATAGGATTGTGCATATGCTTGCTGGGAGATATTATTTACTTCAATATAATTTTTCAAGTTTCTTCAATTGTTTTTTTTTGATCGCATTAATCGATGCTACTCATATCTTTATCTTTATTGCATAAATTTTCTACAATGGGAGACCAATACCATCAAATTTTAGTTCATCAAAAAGCCGCAAGGCCCGCAACGTATATTAGTATTATTATCAATACAACTTTACAAAATTGAACCAGGATAATTTTTTTTTTTTGGGTCCAACTATAAGTGTGACACTGTCTTGATAATTAATTTCCATCCAAACAAGACCTACACAAGGGCCCCACCCTTGACAAACTCGGTGAGGGCCAATGCAACCAAACCCAGCATAGCAAATCTCCCGTTCCACATCTCAGCATCGGAGCTCCAGAACGGCTTTGACTTTGACTCCACGCTCACTCCGCTGGACAGAGGGATTAGAGACGCTACAGATAGCACACCGGTGGTTAGCAGGAACCACGGGATCCCGCCGTTGGATATCTGGGCGAACACGTCCTCGCCCTTGGATAGCTCCACGGCGATTGCCGCCACGAAGCCGATCATGGCGAGCCTGCCGTTGATTCTCTCTGGTGCCGGCCCACTGAATGCTAACAGGTCGAACAAACCGGTGCTCACCTGTCATGTTTGGGAGTTCTATGTTTAGTTTGACCGTTGAATATTTGATGCAACAACTAAATTAATTACCCTCTCCGTCTCGTTTTGTTTTCTCACTTTTAACTTTGTTCCATCCCAAAATGTTTGTCCATTTAAAAAAGTTAAGGTACAGATCCTTATGAGTTGGTGTAACAGCTTTAACGCTCGTAAATTGAAACTCATAGTTTCAAAAGTGTAATGAATTTTATTATATTTTTTCGGATTTTCACTCCTTTTTCCCAATATTTTGAACCAGTCATTGTTTTGTTTGACATAGTAATAACAAAATTTACGAATTAGAACCAAAATAAAAATAAATAAATGTTCACAAGAAAAGCAGAAAGTTCAATATGTAAGACAGTTCACACTATTTGATCTTATTTCTACGACATTAATTAATTCATGACTACCTGTATTTTAAAAAATTTCAACGACAATATTGAGACATTAATTAAGTATTAATAGTCCTACTGATTAATGCCAAATGATTCTAGAAATTATATTGCTATATTATACTGTATATCCAATAAATATGTGTAATAATGAAGAAAATTTCTCATCCATTGGATTTCTCACTCGTAATTTCTAGATTAAAGTATAAATTGCTATAAGGACAAAAGTAAGGCAAAATATAAGCATAAATTGCTAGAAAATATGCCAAAACTGTGAGAATCATCGTAACAAGATTCTAGGATAAATCACAGATCAAGAAATTATAAGCATTGGAAAAAAAAAAATGAAAATCACGGTTACAGTTGCAGCAACGGCTTCATAAATATACCTTAGCCTTTGGGGGAGATTCTACTTCGTCTTTTTGACCACCCTGCCACATCAAACAATCAAACGATGATTAATCATGGATCATCACACCTCATATATATAATCTATGGTCACATAAGTGGCGAAGTCAGAATTTATACCGAAGAATATCGATTTAAAAAAAAGTACTTTCTTTCAAAAATGTACTTTACGTATCATGCAGCTTTTGTAGTGCAATATTATATTGGATATGACGTTTTGTTATTTGTACAACAATTGCAATGCTCTCATCTCTATGAAAAAAATTGAACTTTTTTTACATGACATTGTAGAATAATGGAATATTAATTTTGACTAGATCAAACCAAAATTATTTTATATTTTCGGAGATTTATATTCTAATTGTACTATATAAAATACTAGTAAAAGTCTGAAATTGTGGGGTGGTTAGGGCCCTTCGGGCCTCTACACACCTTCTCTGGATCACATGAACCCGAAAGACCTTCCTCGGCAACCCACATAGATTTAGCCGAGTGAATATGAAAAAAAAAAAAAAAACCGTCTAAAGAGCTTGCAATTTAATCCCATGAGCACGAAGGCCCAATAATTCAAACTGTGGGGCAATCAGAGATTTATTTTTTCTCTAACCACATTGACCTGAAATTATTTATTGTGCTTCAAGCTGACCCGGACATTTTGGTTATCAAATAAAAAAGAAAGAAATAAAAAAAAGACCTACCTTGGCCATGCAACGCACAAGCACGCCGGAATTTCTCCCCTGCCGCGGCAAGTAGCAGCTGCTGCGAGGAATCGTCGACCGACTCAAACCCGTCCCCTTCGTCGCGACACCGGTCGCCGGGCTCACCAGAATGGACTGCGTGACTGAGGAAGTTGCCATTTGAGGGTGTTTACTAGGGGGATAGAATTAGAAGCTGGCTTCAATAGGAGTAATGGGTAATGGCTATATATGATCGAAAGAACTTCTCACACTTCAGTACTCAGTTCTTTCAAGTTTGAGTTGTGAAGAAGACGAAGGTGTAAATTGGGAGATATATATAGTGCAGCTGTGCAGACTCCACAGAGAGGGAACAAGGTGGTGGATATTTTGAGAGTCCACGTCATCGAGTTTAGGTCGACTCTATTTGTTTTGAGATTTTAGATTTGAATTTATAAATAATAAATATAGAGAGAAATAGAGTAATAATTGAAAATAATGATAATGATTGAAGAGAGATAAAATAAAATAAAAATAATAACAAAAACAAATTAAAATAATAAGTAAAAATCAAAATTCAAAACCCTTAAATGAATGAGATCATGGGTTCACATTTTGCCACACGGGAGGTGGGGGTTGTTTGTTTGGGTTGACGTGGTTTGTATATTAACGGGGAATTCAAATTTGTGGTTATGAAGAAGGCCTTGTAGTACTAGGGTTCCGTGTCAAAAAAAAAATACTGTAATAGTAGTACTTGGGTTTTGGTTTTGGTTTTATGCGGTGGTTGGGAGAGATTTCAGTGGCGTGCGAGTATATTTCACATAGTATTCATTCGTTACATTCGAATCGTCCGATATATTTTTAAACAGTTCGAATTGAAACTCTGTTTCTTCTTTCACCCCAATACTTTCTCGATCTCTCATTTTTTCTCTTCAAATTTGAACCGTTCAAAAATGAAATGGACGGGTCGGATGTGCGAGAGGACACCACGTGGTACCAGCTCGGCATTAAATTTTGTATAGGTGGTTGGAGGTAGGCAATGCCACGTTTTATCAAGTACAATAATATATACTGCTGTCGCCATTCATGCTATGTTCACTACACGGTTTCACCGCTTGCTTTCATCGCTTTCTCCGCAATCAATGCTTCGAATTTTAAACAAATTTTTCACCGTAAGAGTTTAACTTTTTCTTAGAAAAGTTTTTTAAAATCCGAATTAAATTCAAAACACTTTTAGGTGGTAAAATTGAGTGCGGTGGAGAGAAAGACGGATGGGTGTAGACTTTTGCACCATCCGTAGCACGGGATTCCTTGGGAAGGTTGTCCCACATGATTTTTTTAGAGGTACTGTCACCTTGTGCCAAAATATCGTTTATACAAACATATCTTGTACTCTGTCTCAGAGCATCTTCAGTAATGTAGTCATAATTCTAGCCCTTTATCATAGGATTTTTCTCTTGGCTAGCCACAAAACATGTCCACCATCCGACAGCCCCAATAAAAACCTCAACAATGTAAAAAATAAATAAATATTTCAGACGGGCGCGTGACCAATACGCTCAAGAGTAGATCTGACTCTCTCACGTGCAACCTCAGTTGCCGACAGGATTGGTGACGTTGGAATCGTCTCGACGATATCTACAATCTTCTGGGCTCAAAACGATTTTAGGATTAAATCTCCGTTGAAGTCATTGTCACTGGAAAATGGAGAGAAGCCACGATCTGTTTGGCAAAGCGAGCCTTCGTACTCGCTCAGACGGGCGAGGGGCTGGAGTGAGGGGGGCAACTGGCGAGTTCGTGGCGACTGGCGAGGCTGCTTGGAACTCGATTTTGATGATTTCGCTCGGGAATCTATCTTGCCGGAAGAAATGGCTACACTGTTGGAGATGCTCTTATAGACCCCGGTAAAAATAATAGTGTATACAAGATAAATTAATTTGATTGGATATAGATAAGCCCGGGTCCAAGTAGTAATTTTTTTTATGTAAAATGAAATGAAGAGGTTAATGTACAAAATTTATTTATTGTGCATTTTACAAAATGAAATACCACCTGTTAATCTATCTATCGGTATATATCTGATTGGGAACATGTTTTTCCTCACAGGTTACGTGATGGACAATTTAAATCATGGTTTAATCAGATACATGTTGCAAATATGTTTTTTTTTACGAGTTAATTATACGGTAAATGGTTTGAATCGCGACTAAAGAATTCATAACCTTTCAGCAGTACGATTCATAACATTTTGGTATATCTCATAACCTTTATACGATTCGTAACTTTTTAACAGTACGATTCGTAACATTTTTTCTATAATTCATAACATTTTGCGGGGTGTATATGATACACACCCAAATAAAAGGTGTATATTGTAGTCTACCCCGTACAGCAATTATCAAAGTACAATTTTGAAGCTAGCTTTTGTAAATTGTGCTGGAAATGCTACCATCTCCTCCGGTTCTTAGGAGAAATAACAATTTCGTCTTTGGCTACTGACCAAATAAATGAAGTACCCAATAGCCTAGGCATTTAAGCTATTCATACACATTCTATATATGAAAAAAGGAAAAAAAAACCAACTTCCTGAAATTGGCTTGATGAGTCCCGATTCGGCAAAACACTCGCATCTCGTGCACCAAATTGAGCCTGTACGTGCTTGAACCTATTGGTATAAAGAATACTACCTCCGTCCCAAAATGTTTATTCGGTCCGTAAAACGAGCACTAAAAAGTAATGCATTTCTTTCAAGAAAAAATTTAATTTTTTTTCATAAATTAAAAGAACCTATCGATATCCAGTGAATTGTTGAAAAAAATTTAAAATTTTCTTGCAAAAATTTTATTATTTTTACGTCTTCGTTTTGCGGACCGGACAAATATTATGGGATAGAGGGAATTTCTTTTACAGACAAACATCGTTAGTCTCTCTTGAATTCTTGTGATTCTTTTGTTTTTTTTTTCCTTTTTTTTCGCGAACTCTCAATACAGTACTGCGTCAGGGTCCTAATTTCCAAAATACATGATTTCGGCTCATTAATTGTTATTATTGGTCTAAAGTCTCTAAACGTTACTGGTGCTTTGCCAATTCGTAGAGGTAAAATATTGCACGTTACTTGGTTGAAAGTGAAGAATTCCCGCTACATAGAAATTTTCCTAATGATGAAATAGGTAATTCAAAGTCATCCAACTCAACTGTTGTTTGCATTCGATGTTGCATCCATATTTCTGGTCACGAGTTCGAGTCACGGAAACAGTCTCTTTACTTGCACGAGTAAAGCTACTTACCAAAAAAAAAAAAAAAGCTGTGCACATCAACCTTTCCCCAAACCTTGTAATTGCAGGAGCCTCAGTGTTGCGCCCTTTGCTAGAGATGAAGCTATGTGCGGGCGTATGGGGGTCACACTCCTTGCGTTGTTTTGGATTTTTTTTAAAATTAAA
The DNA here is from genome assembly GCA_019656835.1 of Rhododendron ovatum. NCBI lineage: Eukaryota > Viridiplantae > Streptophyta > Magnoliopsida > Ericales > Ericaceae > Rhododendron > Rhododendron ovatum. The sequence goes on from CM033798.1 coordinate 2,365,025, forward strand.
ATTAATATTAGTTATTTTTTTTTTGGTAAGAACACCTACATATTGTATTTTATATTGGGTGTTATTACGACATTTAAATCTTCTAAAAATGTGCTTGTTTTAGGTCCCAAAATTCAATTTTTCTCTCTGCGCCACAGTCTCTTATAAGTAAAAGCAACATGGGATGAGGTGCAGGTTAGTGGTTGGGCTGGCTTTACAATTGTTCAAAAACTTAAAGCTATCAAAGATAGATTGAGAGTATGGAATAAAGAAGAGTTTGGAAACATCAATTGTGCCCTCGAAGATACCGAAGCCAAACTCCATCATTTTGATACCCTAGCTGAAGAAAGGCATCTAAATGAGGAGGAAAAAGCCCTGCGATGTTCAGTAAAGGCAGAATTTTGGAGACTTTCCAAGCTATCCGAAACTCTTTGGAGACAAAAATCAAGAGTGAAATGGCTGAAGTTAGGAGATAGGAATACCAGATTTTTTCAAGTAACAGCTAACAACAGATTTAAGAGGAACTTGGTGGGGTCTGTGATCGTCAATGGGGTAATGGTGGAGGATCCAGGAATGATCAAAGATGCTGCAGTGGAGTTTTTTGGCAATAACTTTAAAGAAGAGAGAAGGATCAGGCCTTTGTTGGAGGGAGTGTTTTCCAGGAAATTAGAATCGGGAATGGCAAGGCATCTGGAGAATCAGTTTGAGGAAAAGGAAATATTGGCAGCTCTAAAAGGTTGCTGCAGCTTCAAAGCTCCTGGGCCCGACGGTTTTAACTTCTCTTTTGTCAAGAGAGGGTGGGACTTCTTGAAGGACACAGTCTTTAAATTCTTTTCAGAGTTCCATTCTAATGGAAAGCTAACCAAAGGTATCAATTCCACGTTTGTTGCTTTAATTCCTAAGGTAGCTTGTCCATTATCATTTAAAGAGTATAGACCTATTAGCTTGATTGGGTGGGCATACAAGCTGCTCTCTAAGGTCTTGGCTAATAGAATCATAGAGCATATGCCTTCAATTATTGGGGAGGCTCAAGCAGCTTTCATTGGAGGAAAACAGATTCTAGATGGGGTCCTCATAGCCAATGAGGTTATCCATAGTTGGAAAACTAGTGCGTGAGGGGGCGTTATCTTAAAGCTTGATTTTGAAAGGGCATATGATTGTGTTAATTGGAGTTTTTTGGTTGCTATGCTTTCAAAGGTTGGTTTTGGGGACAAATGGTGTAGATGGATTTTAGAGTGTTGCTCTTCAGTCTCTATGTCGATTTTGATCAACGGTTCAGCTACCAAGGAATTTCATTTGCAAAAGGGTCTGCGTCAAGGAGATCCACTCTCGCCTTTCCTATTTAACATAGTGGCAGAGGGCCTTAATATAATGCTAGAGAGAGCAAAGGGAAGGAATATCATCAGAGGAACAACAATGGGAAGGGAAGGGGTATGTATATCCCATTTACAATTTGCGGACGATACCATTCTTTTCTGCAACAACGACCCAGAGGAGATGGCCAATATTAAAAGAATTCTAAGATGTTTCCAACTAATGTCTGGCTTGAAAATCAACTTTTCTAAAAGTTCTCTTTGCGGTGTAAATGTTCCATCTGAGGAAGCAATTTCGTTAGCCCGAATTATGGGGTGCAAATTGGAAAAGCTTCCTATCAAATATCTTGGGCTACCATTAGGAGCAAATCCAGGAAGGATCAAAACATGGCAGCCTGTTATCGACAAGTTTGAAAAGCTAATGACTATTTGGAGATCTCGTTTCATCTCGAAAGGGGGAAAGCTTACGCTCATCAACTCAAACACCGGGAATGTTCCTGTCTACTTTATGTCTCTATTTAAAATGCCGATTGCTATAGCCGGAAAGCTAGAGAAATTACAACGACAATTCTTCTGGGGAGACTCCGTTGACAAAAGGAAAATGCATTTGGTTAGTTGGGATGAGATAGGGAGGAAGAAAGATAATGGAGGCTTGGGGGTGAAGAGAATATTACAACAGAATCAAGCGCTCTTGGCCAAATGGTGGTGGAGATTTGGAAAGAATAAAGAGGCATTGTGGGTGAAAGTAATCGTCGGTAAATATGCGTTGGATTCAAATTGTTGGCTTCCATATGCTCGTGGCTCAGGCTCAGTATCGAAAATTTGGGCAGATATTTGCTCTTTGGAGAATACATCCTCTCACTTGGGCTATTCTATCCGAGACAGTTTTAGAGTTCAAGTCAACTCAGGCAATACCACTCTTTTTTGGGAACATACCTGGCTGGGAGAAACATGCTTAAGAGAGGAGTACCCTAGACTATTCTCATTATCCACTCAAAGGGAGGCGAAGGTCAGTACCTTGTGGGGACATTCGAATGGGGGGTGTTGGGAGCTATTGTTTAGGAGAAGGCCGTTTGGGAGGGAGGATCAGGAGATGGAGAACTTGAAGCGCAGACTACGGGATGTGACCTTAAACCCAACCAAGCCTGATATATTACAGTGGAGATGGGCGATGGACGGGAATTTTTCTGTGAAATCAGCGTATGATCATTGGGAACTGACATCCCATTCAAACAATGCTCTCTTGGGTTCCATCTGGAAGAATCTATGTCCCCCGAAGGTGGAAATCTTTGCGTGGCTAGCTATAAAGGAGAAAGTGGCAACCCGCTCTTTGCTTCTAAGCAGAAATTTGTTACATGAAGTCCACCAAGCTCTCTGCCCTCTTTGTGCCGATTACATTGAATCACACCAACATTTGTTTCTCCACTGCAGATTCTCTTGGACTATATGGTCAGTAATTATGAAATGGTGGGATGTCAAATGGGTGTGCCCTTATACGGTTCTGGACTTAGCTAATTGGTGGTTCAATCTTGGGTTCCACAATCTGGAAAGACACATATGGGAAGCATGTTTCTTTGCTACTCTGTGGTCGTTATGGTTGGTTCGGAATGATTACGTTTTTAATAATGCATCAACTCAGGCTTGGGAGGTGGGGGACCTAATCAAAACAAGGGTTGCGATATGGATGAAGGCAAAATTTGATATCAAAGTGTACTCTGTGGAGGATTTTAAGGTGTTTTTAGATGGTATTCGGAAAGTAAAATTGTAACTTAATCCGTTTGGGCGTCTTTCAACCTTTTGTTGGAAGATTTGTTTTTGTTTTTCTTTTGGTTGTGCTGGTTGTCTTTGGCTCCTTGAGCAAAGATATTTCGTCCTCGATGTACCCCTTCGAGATATAAAATCGTTCGTTTGCCGAGCAAAAAAAAAAAGTCATCCAACTCAACTGTTGTTTGCATTCGATGTTGCATCCATATTTTTGGTCACGAGTTCGAGTCACGGAAACAATCTCTTTACTTGCACGAGTAAAGCTACTTACCAAAAAAAAAAAAAAAAGCTGTGCACATCAACCTTTCCCCAAACCTTGTAATTGCAGGAGCCTCAGTGTTGCGCCCTTTGCTAGAGATGAAGCTATGTGCGGGCGTATGGGGGTCACACTCCTTGCGTTGTTTTGGATTTTTTTTAAAATTAAAATTAATATTAGTTATTTTTTTTTTGTTAAGAACACCTACATATTGTATTTTATATTGGGTGTTATTAAGACATTTAAATCTTCTAAAAATGTGCTTGTTTTAGGTCCCAAAATTCAATTTTTCTCTCTGCGCCACTGTCTCTTATAAGTTTTTCCTTCAATTATTAATCTGATTCCTTTTTTGATCTCTCTCCAATTGCTACCCGAAAAAACTCCCTCAAATCCTCAATCAAACAACTATTAGATTTTCGAAACTTAAAATTTTAAAATGTTGTTGTTCATAATTGGCCCCCGCGATTGTGAAATCCTGGTTCCGTCCCTGCCCTTGCCCTTTACATCCTGTGTATCCAAAACCTTTTTATATCAAGAATAACATGCCCCTTATAAAAAAAAAAAAAAAACAGTATATAACCCCCTCTTTATATAAAGATGATGTAAGAAACTTTTCATTTCTTGGGCCCTTTCAGTTGTGTTTGTTTCTTGGCTCACAACATTTGGTTTGAGGTATATGAATAAGCATATATATATATATTCTCTTCCGGTTTAGGACTGTTTCAGATTTGCTTCTCAGGTATCGGTTGCTTGACCCGCACCAAAATCTAATTAGTGCATATAGGACTTCTTGTTCCCAGATTCTCTACCTTCCGCGGTTAATACGGTGTCAAAGTCTGCGTTTTGGAGAAGCCTTTTCTTGAATTAATTAGTAAGATTTTTATAGGTACATTCAAGAAACAAAGGACCAAATTGTAATTCCAACTCTGAATGATTACGTAGATCGACTTCGGTTTTGTTTATTTGATTCTTTCTTAACTTCGCAGATCATAGACCATCGTGACACGTGTTTGTTAGAATTGTTTGGAAGAATTGTTGCCCGCTCCATCAATAGAGGAAAACGTTGGGGAGGCAATGTGGCGCAGCTTGTTAGTACGCAAAATTGTCAATTGTTGTGTTTTTGAGTCAATTCATACAACTCTTTAATGAGATTAGATTAGCTAACTTAAATAGGATTGTGCATATGCTTGTGCGGAGATATTGATTAGTTCAATATAATTTTTCAAGTTTCTTAATTTTTTTTTCCGCATTAATTGATGCTACTTATATCTTTATCTTTATTGCATAAATTTTCTACAATGGGAGACCAATACCATCGAATTTTAGTTCATCAAAAAGCCACAACGTATATTAGTATATCATCAATACAACTTTACAAAATTCAACTAGGACAATTTTTTTTTTTTTTGGGTCCAACTACAAGTGTGACACCATCTTGATAATTAATTTCCATCCAAACAAGACCTACACAAGGGCGCCACCCTTGACGAACTCGGTGAGGGCCAATGCAACCAAACCCAGCATAGCAAATCTTCCATTCAACATCTCAGCATCGGAGCTCCAGAACGGCTTTGACTTTGACTCCACACTCACTCCGCTGGACAGAGGGATCAGAGACGCTACGGACAGCACACCGGTGGTCAGCAGGAACCATGGAATCCCACCGTTGGATATCTGGGCGAACACATCATCGCCCTTAGATAGCTCTACAGCAATCGCCGCCACAAAGCCGACCATGGCGAGCCTGCCGTTGATTCTCTCCGGTCCCGGCCCGCTGAATGCTAAGAGGTTGAAGAAATCGGTTCTGACCTGTCATGGTTGGGAGTGCAATGTTTAGTTTTAACCGTTGAAAATATTTGACGTAGCAACTGTGAGAAACATCTCAACAAGATTACAGGATTAAATCCCAGATCAGCAAATTATAAGCATTAAAAAAAATGAAAATCACAGTTACTGTAAAGTATACCTTGGCCTCTGAGGGAGATCCAACTTCCTCTTTCTTACCATCCTGCCACATCAAAAAATCAAAATTATTTTAGAATTTTGGAGATTCATATTCTAATTGTACCACATAAAATATTACTCCCTCCATTTTTTTTTAAATGTCGTAGTTTGAAAATTATGCAATTTTAAGAGTCAACTTTCATATCCGCTTTATATTTTTCACATTAATTTGTACCTCCACTTTCTAAAATTATCATCTACTTTATACTTTTCAAATCGACTTTTACCTATACTCTCTAAAATTATCTTACACTTTACCTATTAAATTTTCAAAATGGATACTTATTTTAGGACAGTCCAAAATATAATATTGGACATTTAAATAGGGACAGAGAAAATAGTAAAAGTCTAAAATTGTGGGTGGTGGGCCTCTACACACCTTCTCTGAGTCACATTAACCCGAAAGACCTACCTCAACATCTCCACCGGTTTGGCCAAATGAATATGAAACAAAAAAAATCTAAAGAGCTTGCTCCCAAGAGATTGTAATTCAATCCCGCGAGCACCAAGGCCCAATATTTCAAACTGTGGGAACACCGGAGATTTATATGTTCTCTTGCCTCAAGTTCCTGGAATTATTTATTGTTCTGCAAGCTGACCCGAATATTTAATTATCAAATCAAAAAGAAAGTTAAAAAAAAGAAAAAAGAACTACCTTAGCCATGCAACGCACAAGCACGCCGGAATTTCTCCCCTGCCGCGGCAAATAGCAGCTGCGAGGAATCGTCGGACTCAAACCCGCCCCCTTCGCGACACCGGTCACTGGGCTCACCAGAATGGACTGCATGACTGAGGAAGTTGCCATTTGAGGGTGTATACTATGGGATAGAGAATTAGAAGCTAGCTTCAAAAGGAGTATTGGTTATATATGATCCAAAGAACTTATGTGTGCTGCTTCAAGTTTGAGTTGTGAAGAAGAAGTGAATGTGGAGATACATACATATATAGTGCAAGGGGAGAGAGAGAGAGAGAGGGAGAGAGAGAACAAGGTGGTGGATATTTTGAGAGTCCACGTCATCGAGTTCGGATCCCAAAAAGGTCAGTAGGTCACGTAGGTTCACATTCGGCCACATATGGTGGGGTGGGTTGACGTGGTTTGTATATTAACGGGGAATTCATGAAGGCCATGGATTGTAGTACAAGTGCACTATTGGGGTCGATATATGGTATTCGCTCAACACATTCGAACCGTTCAATACACTTTTAGACAGTTCGAATTGAAATTCCCTCTCTTTTCATTCCATTACTTTCTCTTTCATTTTTTTTTTCAAATCTGAATTGTCCAAAAATGTAATGGAGAGTTTGGGTGTACCGAGCAGACACTACGTGCAGGTATCCACCCGGGACCAAAAATTTTCCATACTTCTAGGGTTTTGGTTTTATGTGGAGGTTGGTGGTAGGCAATGCCACGTTTTGCCAAGTACTAGTAAGAGTTTCATACGTAAGTCGGTAAGTGCTGTAACATCGTGATCCCGACCTAATGATCATACTGCTGTCGCCCGTTGCACCGGCAGTAGTACTAGCGGCTACGGCGAGATTTTAGTTCAGCGGCGGCAAATTTGTATAAAAAAAAATTTGCATACAAAACACTAAATTAGATAGTAAATATATTTACTTTGCTTGAAGACCAATCGAGCCTAATTTATTTTATTTTGTTGAGTTGTAGATCTATTTACTCACAATTTTCGGTAAACTTTCATTTACTCTGGCATGATTGACTGATTCAGTGCCGACAATAGAAAAGAAATATCAAATCATACACAAAAATATACAAAATTTTAGTACATTTTTTGAACTCAAAGAGTTCATTTGAACCCCCTCAAACCCTGGTGGAGCCGCCCTTGAGTAGCACTGGATTCCTTGGGGATGTTGTACTACATAATGATATTTGTAGTGGTACCGTTTAGTTCCAAAATATCGTTTTTGTTTTCAGCAAAAGAAATTTATTATTCCCTCCGTCCATTTTTAAGTGTCCTATTTCGTAACTCCAACTTATTAAAAAGATATCATCATTACACATTTCACATCAACTTTTTCCTCTACTTTTCCTACTTATCCATCATCATTACACTTTTACTGTAACACCTCATCCCACATCGGAAGTTTACATGGATGATCTTGGGCATATAACAAACCTTATAGGCTACTAATAGTATCTTGTGCTTAAGCTTTTGGGCCATGTGGTGTGGCTTGTAGATCAAATCAAGGTACTGGGCCAGTGGTCTGCTTGGGGCGTTACAAGTGGTATCAGAGTCATCCATGTACACGACCATGTGGGCCTTGGAGTTTGATTTGATTTGGTTGTTGGTTTGATTTGTATTGGTGATTATAGTGCTCAACCCATCGCGAGGACGCGAGGCTATAAAGTTGGGAAGATTGTAACACCCCATCCCACATCGGAAGTTTACATGGATGATCTTGGGCATATAACAAACCTTGTGGGCTACTACTAGTACCTTGTGCTTAAGCTTTTGGGCCATGTGGTGTGGCTTGTGGATCAAATCAAGGTACGGGGCCAGTGATCTGCTTGGGGCGTTACAAGTAGTCTGCTTGGGACGTTACATTTACTCACTAACTTTTCAAAATAAAATCTACTTTTAGGGACAAAATAGACAATACACCAACTTTTACCCCCCTAATTTTACAAAATGGACACTTATTAAGGGACGGCCCAAAATAGAATACTGGACACAAAAAAAGAGACGGAGGGAGTAATTTTTATAAATGATAAAAAGATTAAAAAAATCAAGGATATACCGGCAAAAGCCACCCGAGACCGAGGAAAGCAAGCTGCCAACCGAAACACCAAAAAATCTAACAAAATAGCCCCAAAAATTGATTTGAAACGTCGAGACACCTATCTAACCAGAAACCAAAAACCAAAAACAAACCCCTAGCCAAAATCAAAATTTATTCATCATGATTTATACTAACATATGAACATGGAATGAACACATTTATGCAGCATGATATGACGTTGTATCAAGAGCATTCAATCAATTTTCCACTTTCTATAAAATAAAAAATAAAAAATTGTTCCAAGAAACAAGAGAGTATTGGACGTCACTAAGTATGACTTAACACATTCATAAGTGTGTGGACTTTTCCTTCAATCGTACGTATGAACACCAAACAATTTTTTGAGTGGGGAGAGCATTGCCCTTAAAATATAGAATAATTAATCTGTCCATAGAATGCATTGTTGTGTGTGAGTTTAAAACGGCGGGTTTAACTCTCCTTCTTACTTTATACAACCATAGTATACTCAGAATCTGAATCATGTACTATCTTATATACTCCAGTAAAAATAATATTTTTTTCGAGTTTCTTTGCATCAGATCAAAGATCTCAACTAGATTTTAAATTGGTGCGAAAAATTTTAAAAATTATGAACGTAAGTATTGGATTTTTTGTTTCAAAAATTGCATGTCTTTGCAAGGACTACAATTTTGGAATGCAGGGAGTATCAATTTTTTTTTTTTTTTTTTTGTATATTCTACTCTTTAATAGAGGTAACAGGGTTAATTAAGGTAATTATTGAACACTTTCTTTTACAGACAAACATCGTTAGTCTCTCTTGAATTATTGTGACTCTTGGTGCTTTTGTTTTTTCCCTTTTTTTCACGACCTCTCAATACTCTACTGGGTCAGGATCCTAATTTCCAAAAGACATGATTTCGGCTATTGTTACTATTGGTCTAAAGTCTCTAAATGTTACTGCCAAGGACGAAATCATAATTTTATCCTAGCAGTGACGAAATATATACTAAAAAAATCTAATGGTGGCGAGACTATATAAATTGGGCATAATTTTTTTTTTTACATATAATAATTACATTTTCTAAAATTATTGTCATGACGGTCGCCACCACTAGCCTTCTCCTGGTCCCATCATTGGATGCTGCTGCTTTGCCAATTCGTAGAGGTAAAATATTGCATGTTGCTTGGTTGAAAATGATGAATTCCCGCTACATAGAATTTTCCTAATGATGAAATAGGTAATTCAAAGTCATCCAACCCAACTGTTTGCATTCGATGTTGCATCCATATTTCTGGTTACGAGTTCGAGTCACGGAAACAGTCTCCCTGCTTGTATGAGTAAGGCTGCGCACATCAACTTTTCCCCAAACCTAGCAATTGCAGGAGCCTCAGTATTGCCCTTTGCCAGAGATGAAGCTATGTGCGGGCTTATGGGGGCCACGGTCCCCGCGTTTTTTTTTTTTTAAATTAAAATTAGTTATTTTTTTGTTAAGAACACCTACATATTTTATTTTATATTGGTTGTTATTTAGACATTTAAATCTTCTAAAAATGTTCTCGTTTTGGGTCCTAAAATTCAATTTTTCTCTCTGCGCCACGGTCTTTCATAAGTTTTTTCCTTCAATTATTAATCTGATTCCTCTTTTTATCTCTCTCCAATTACTACCCAAAAAGCTTCCCTCAAATCCTCAACCAAACAAACTATTAGATTTTCGAACTTTGAAATTTCAAAATGTTGTTGTTCATAGATGGCTCCCTTGATTATAAAATCCTAGTTCCGTCCCTGCCCTTTGCCCTTTACATCCAGTGTATCCAAAGCCTTTTTATATCAAGAAAAACATACCCCCTTCCTTATAATAAAAAAAAACCCATATATAACCCCCTCTATAAAGATGTAAGAAACTTTTCATTTCTTGGGCCCTTTCAGTTGTGTTTGTTTCTTGGCTCACAACATTTGGTTTGAGGTATATGAATAAGCATATATATATATATTCTCTTCCGGTTTAGGACTGTTACAGATTTGCTTCTCAGGTATCGGTTGCTTGACCTGCACCAAAATCTAATTAGTGCATATAGGACTTCTTGTCATTCTCTACCTTCCGCGGTTAATACGGCGTCGAAGTCTACGCTTCTGAAGAAGTCTTTACTTGAATTAGTAAGATTTTTAATTACAATGAAGAAATAAAGGACCAAATTGTGTAATTCCAACTCTGAATGATTACGTAGATTGACCTCGGTTTTGTTTATTTGATTCTTCCTTAACTTCGCAGATCATTGAGCATCGTGACACGTGTTTGCTGGAGTTGTTCGGAACAATTGTTGCCCACTCCAACAATGTAGGAAAACGTTGGAGAGGCAATGTGGCGCAGCTTGTTCGTACGCAAAATTGTCAATTGTGGTGTTTTGAGTCGATTCATACAACTCTTTAATTAGATTAGATTAGATTAGCTAACTTAAATAGGATTGTGCATATGCTTGCGAGGAGATATTGATTAGTTCAATATAATTTTTCAAGTTTCTTAATTTTTTTTCCACATTAATCAATGCTACTTATATCTTTATTGCATAAATTTTCTACAATGGGAGACCAATACCATCGAATTTTAGTTCATCAAAAAGCCGCAACGTATATTAGTATATCATCAATACAACTTTACAAAATTCAACTAGGACAATTATTATTTTTTTTGGTCCAACTACAAGTGTGACACCATCTTGATAATTAATTTCCATCCAAACAAGACCTACACAAGGGCCCCACCCTTGACGAACTCGGTGAGGGCCAATGCAACCAAACCCAGCATAGCAAATCTCCCGTTCAACATTTCAGCATTGGAGCTCCAGAACGGCTTTGACTTTGACTCCACGCTCACTCCGCTGGACAGAGGGATCAGAGACGCTACGGATAGCACACCGGTGGTCAGAAGGAACCACGGGATCCCACCGTTGGATATCTGGGCGAACACATCCTCACCCTTAGATAGCTCCACAGCGATTGCTGCCACGAAGCCGACCATGGCGAGCCTGCCGTTGATTCTCTCCGGTCCCGGCCCGCTGAATGCTAAGAGGTTGAAGAAATCGGTTCTGACCTGTCATGTTTGGGAGTGCAATGTTTAGTTTTAACCGTTGAAAATATTTGACGTAGCAACTGTGAGAAACATCTTAACAAGATTATAGGATTAAATCCCAGATCAGCAAATTATAAGCATTAAAAAAATGAAAATCACAGTAATAGTTACAGCAACGGCTTCGTAACGTATACCTTAGCCTCTTGGGGAGATCCAACTTCCTCTTTCTTACCATCCTGCCACATCAAAAAATCAAACGATGATCAAGCTATATCTCCCCACAATCATTGGATTAATCACAAATCATCACACCTAATATGATCTAGGCAACATAAGTGGCGAAGTAAGAATTTTATATCCAGGGTTGCCGATTTAAGAAAAGACAAAAGTACTTTCGTTATTTGGACAACAATTGCAATGCTCATGTGTGATTATTCTCATCTATGGAAAAATTGAACGTTTTTTACATGATATTATAGAATAATCTTAATATTTTACTAGATCAAATCAAAATTATTTTAGAATTTTGGAGATTTATATTCTAATTGTATTGCATAAAATATTACTCCCTCTGTCTTTTTTTAAAAGTCGCAGTTTGAAAAATACACAGTTTTAAGAGTTAATTTTCACATCCGCTTTACACTTTTCTTATCAACTTTGTTCTCCACTTTACACTTTTCACATCAATTTTTATCTTCACTTTCTAAAATTCACTACTACAATAATAGATATGCGTCACACTAAGGAGATTCACAAAGATCACGATTTTAAGTAAAAGCGTGATAAAAAGTGGTGCTTAAATTTTTTTATCTCAGTTTAAGTCCAAAACTGAGATAAAAAGTGGATTTTCGTACGAAATAAAAGACCTCACTCTTGCAGCGAGATAAAAGAAAAACAATCTCACCCTTGTGGCGTGATAAAAGATTTTAGTGTGGAAAAAATTGAGATAAAAGATCTCGCTCTTGTGGCGAGATAAAAGAGAAAAGATCTCACTCTTGTGACGTGATAAAAAAGAGAAATGACCTCACCCTTGTGGCGTGATAAAAGATTTTCGGGCAGAAAAGAATGAGATAAAAGATCTCGTTCTTGTGGTGAGATAAAAGAGAAATGACCTCACCCTTGTAGCGTGATAAAAAAACTTTAGCGCGAAAAAAAGTGAGATAAATGATCTCACTCTTGCAGTGAGATAAAAAGCC
>CM033798.1:2377464-2402464 GCA_019656835.1 Rhododendron ovatum
TACCTATTTAAGCGCGCGGTCTAAATTTTCACGTGGGCGGGCTGGTACCCATTTAGGCAGACTTTGAAAAGTTATGTGAGAAAAACGATATCATTTAAGAACCTTGATAAGTTTTTTTTTTTTTTTATTTACAAAAGGTAAGAATATAAGCCCTAATTACACTCATCCCAAAAAAATTTTCTGTTTCATTTTCATCTTCATGCCCAAAAGAGAGAGAGAGAGAGGGAGAGAGAAGACAAATCCCACAATTGGGTTCCACCAGTGCACAGTTGTTTCTTCGACGACGTGCGGACAGTTCCACTAGTGTCCGATTTTCCCCTGGGCGAGCCGTAATCTTTATGGTTTATTATAATAGTAAAATTTAGTTATTTCGGATGTCTTCTAAGTATACGTTTGATACATTAGGTAAAAAAAAAAATTTCTTCCCAAAAAAATCTTTTAGTGACCAACAACTAATTTTAATTGACAAAAGATCTGTTGTCGTATTTTTAAAAAATTTTAAACAATGTTTATATAAGTATTTTTATATATTTTAATATCATGTTAATTGCATTTCAAAAAATTCAGCAAATTTTAAGGGGAAAAGAAAGTTTTCACACTTTAGGAAGTAAGTATAAATATTTTTGTTTTCCTAATGTAACAGAAGTTCTTAGCTAGCTTAGTGGTAAGAGCTTGGAAAATCAACTAAGGGTGCATGGGTTCAAAACTTGGCAATGACAAGAAAAGATGGTTTAGTAGATACAAAGAAAAGATCACGCCTAATGGTTTTCTATCTCAGTTTATGGTGGTGTGATCATTTTGAACTTTCAATCACGGTTATAAACCGTGATCTAAAGTGACATACAATCACACCCAGAAAAGAGAAATGATCACGTCCAAGAGAAAATAATCACATCTTATAACCGTGATAAAAGAGAAACGATCACGCCTTTTGGCCGTGATTGTTTATCTCTTTCAATCACAGTTTATAACCGTGATAAAAGAGAGTGACTTACAATCACACTCAGATCCATCACGGTAGCATGAGCGTGATGGAAAACTTACAATCATGGCCAATTGCTGTGATCTTTATGGTTTATTGTAGTAGTGATTATCCACTATTTTATACTTTTCATATCGACTTTTACCTACACTCTCTAAAATTATCCTTCACTTTACCTATATTAACTTTTTAAAGTGGACACTTATTTTAGGACAGTTCAAAATAGAATATTGGACATTTAAATAAGGACAAAGGGAATAGTAAAAGTCTAAAATTGTGGGGTGGTTGGGCCTCTACACACCTTCTCTGGGTCACATTAACCTGAAAGACCTACCTCAGCAATCTCCACCGGTTTGGCCAAATGAACATAAAAGAAAAAAAAACATTTAAAAAGTTTGCTCCTAAGAGATTGCAATTCAATCGCGTAATAACCAAGGCCCAATATTTCAAACTGTGGAGATACCGGAGATTTATATATTCTCTCGCCTCAATTTCCGGGAATTATTTATGGCTCTGCAAGCTAGTCCGAACATTTAAATATCAAATCAAAAAGAAAGTAAAAAAAAGTAAAAGACCTACCTTAGCCATGCAACGCACAAGCATGCCGGAATTTCTCCCCTGCCGCGGCAAATAGCAGCTGCGAGGAATCGTCGGACTGAAACCCGCCCCCTTCGCGACACTGGTCACCGGGCTCACCAGAATGGTCTGCATGACTGAGGAAGTTTCCATTTGAGGGTGTATACTAGGGTATAGAGAATTAGAAGCTAGTTTCAAAAGGAGTATTGGTTATATATGATCGAAAAAACTTGTCAGTGCGGCTTCAAGTTTGAGTTGTGAAGAAGAAGTAAATGTGGAGATACATACATATCGGGGGGGGGGGGGGGGGTGAGAGAGAGAGAGAGAGAGAGAGAACAAGGTGGTGGATATTTGAGAGTCCACGTCATCGAGTTTGGATCCCAAAAAGGTCACTGGGTCACGTGGGTTCACATTCGCCCACATGTGGTGGGGTGGGTCGACGTGGTTTGTATATTAACGGGGAATTTATGAAGGCCGTGGATTGTAGTACTAGTGCACTATTTGGAGAAATTTTTTCGGCCCCGGTGTATTTATAATATTCGTTCGGTACATTCGAATCGTTCATTACACTTTTGGATAATTTGGATTAAAATCCTTTCTTTGCTTTCATTCCATTACCTTTTCTCTTATTTTTCTCTGTTCAAATCTGAGCTATCCAAAAATTTAATGGACAATTTGGATGCGACAAGCGGACATTATGTGCCAAAACGCAGCCGGGACAGCTGTTCCAATCTGTACTTTAGGGTACTTTTGTTTTATGTGGAGGTTGGAGGTAGGCAATGCCACGTTTTGCCAACTACTAGGAATAGTGAGAGTTTCATACGTAAGGGCTGTAGCATCGTGATCCCGACCTAATGATCAAACTGCTGTCGCTCGTTACACCGACAGTAGTACAAGCCGCTATGGCAGGATTTTAATTTAACGGTGGCGAAATTGTATATAAAAAATTTTGCATACAAAACAATTGGAGTAACTATATTTATTTTACTTAAAGACTTGTCGAGCATAATTTATTTTATTTTGTTGAGTTGTATGATCTATTTACTCGCAATTTTCAGTAAACTTTAATTTACTCTAGCTTGACTGATGAATTCAGTGCTGATAATAGAAAAGAAATATCAAATCATACACAAATATACAAAATTTTAGTACATTTTTTGAACTTAAAGAGTTCACTTGAACGCCTTCAAACTCTAGTGGAGCCGCCCCTGAGTAGCACTGGATTCCTTGGGGATGTTGTACTACATAATGATATTTGTAGTGGTACCATTTAGTGCGAAAGTATCATTTCTTTTCAGCAGAAGAAATTTATTAATTTTCATAAATGGTAAAAAGATTAATAGAATCAAGGGTATACCGGCAAAGCCACCTGAAACCGAGGAAAGCAAGCTGCCAACCGAAACACCATAAAATCTAACAAAACAGCCCCATAAATCAATTTGAAACATCGAGACACCTATCTAGCCAAAAATCAAAAACCAAAAACAAACCCCTAGCCAAAACCAAAGTTTATAATTCATCATTTATACTTACATATGAACGTGGAATGAACACATTTATGAAGCATCATATGGCATTGTATCAAGAGCATTCAATCAATGTTCCACTTTCTATAAAAATAAAAATTTGTTCCAAGAAACAAGAGAGTATTGGACGTCACTAATTAAGTATGATTTAACACATTCATAAGTGTGTGGGCTTTTCCTTCAATCGTACGTATCAATCCCACACAATTTTTTTGAGAGGGGAGAGCATTGCCCTTAAAACATTAGAATAATTAATCTGTCCATAGAATGCATTGTTGTTTATGAGTTTAAAACAGCGGGTTTAGCTCCTCTTCCTACTTTATCCAACATTAATGCTAGAGGCACATTGGTGTGGCACACCTCAACCACACCTGATGTGCCCCTAGCACCTCTCTCTTTATACACACAGAATTTTCAGAATCATCTTAATCATGTACCATCTCATATACCTGGTAAAAATAATATTTTTCGAGTTTCTTTGCATCATATCAAAGATCTCGACTAGATTTTAACTTGGTGCAAAATTTTTTAAAAATTATGAACATAAGTATTTGATTTTTTGATTCAAAAATTGCATGTCTTTGCAAGGACTATCATTTTGCAACGTAGGGAGTATCAATTTTTTTTTTTGTATATTCTACTAGTTAATAGAGGTAACAGGGTTAAGGTAATTATTGAACACTCTCTTAAAAAATTCTGGAGTTGCCACTGCGATCAAATATACTTCAACCAAATATGAACACACCAATGAACTTTTAAAAAAACTATAGATCTGACAAGCCTCTTCGAGTCGACGTGGACGTGGGGTGGGTTGACGTGGTTTGTATTTAACGGTGAATGCAAATTTGTGGTTATGAAGGCCGGCCATGGATTGTAGTAGTACGAGGGTTTTGGTTTTATGTGGAAGTGTGAGGTAGGCAATGCCGCGTTTTACCAAGTACTAGTAATAAGAGTTTGATACGTAAGTGCTGTAAATCGTGATCCCGATCTAATGGTACAGCTCTTGTCAAAAAATCTAATGATACAGCTGTTGCCATCCATGCTACGGCTCCCGTACGGTTTCACCACTCTCTCAATCTCACCATTCGTTTTGACAACCAATGATTCAAATTTAATTTAAACAAACTTTTCACCGGAAGAGTTTTTAATTAACTCTTCCTTGAAAGAGTTTTTTAAAAATTCGGATCAACTGTGCAGCCAAAACATTGTTGGATAATGAAATTGAGTGCGATGAGGGGAGCAGTAAAAGAGAGGAGTGAGCGTAGACTTTCGCACCATATGTAGCATTGGATTGCTTGGGAATGTTTTACCGCATAATGATTTTTCTAGTGGCACCGTCATTTAGTGCCAAAATATCGTTTATATATATGAACGTGAAATGAACACATTTTTTTTTATTATCAAAATGATAACAGGTGATATTATAGATCCAATAAATAAAACGTCAAAAGGAAACTTTATCCCTAAACACTTATAATACAAATTCACTCACATTCACATTGAGGCACATATATACAGCACCTCCAGTGTATATGAGACCCACCAAAAAATGTAAGTGTGTGTGAATTGTTTGTGTGAATGTGTGGTTATATAAATGATATAGGTACCGACGGATTCCGTAGAGAAACTGTACCGACGGCCGCGTAGGGCTGTCTCCGGCCTCCAGACGGCCGATCTGAACCGTCCAAAAATTCTAAAAAAAAATATCCGAGGGGGCTTGAGTGGGAATCAACGACATCCGATGTGTGTAGGGTGCTTGATCCAAGCACATACACACATCGGATGCCGTTGATTTTCCCGAGGGCCCTTCGGTTTTTTTTTTAAAATTTTTGAAAGACTCAGATCGGCCGCCCGATGGCCGAAGACGACCGGGCGCGACTATCGATACAATTTTCCTACGAAAACTGTCGGTACTCATAATAGTACTCATAATTATTGCCCTCCAAATCCACACCAACCAGTACCACTGCCGCCAATAAAGATTGCACGCAGTACTCTTTGGTTCACGCATCAAGCGTGAGTTACGAGTATATGTTAGCTACATAATTATATTTTTATATTCTCTGTGGAATGATATACCGTCAGATTCTTTTCTCCCGTGATTTTACAGCAACTACGTATCCAATTCTTCCACTTGGTAAAACGTGGCTCCAACCTCCCCATAAAACCAAAACCAAAACCCATGCCCTGTACAACCACAAATTTGAATTCCCCGTTTTGGCAGCGTTGCTACGGGTGAGTTTGGATTAAAATATTAAAAAATTTATTTTTTTATTTTTATTCAAAATTTTATTTTGCATTTTTCTATTTTGCGTTAAATTTTTGTGAATTATTAATTCGTCTCGACCAGAGAAATCAGAAAAGTAAAAAAATTTGATCGAAACTCATAAGTTTTTGAAAAAAGACAAAAATAAGTCAACATGACAACTTTTTTTTTTATACTTATTTTCGTCTTTTTAAAACAAATTATTATAAATTTCAATTAAAATTTTATACTTTTCTGATTTCTCTTACCTTAAAATCACAATCACGGTTCACGACCTAACCCGTGATATCGCTGTCACCCCTTGACTTGAACCATCAGAAGCACTCTAGATTCCACGTGTTGTGCCCCAAACGCACAACTCATTCTTCGGTGATCCAGAATATTCTACTTATAATACTCCTCCTAGTTTAATACTACTAGGCTCGATCGATTAGATACTGTATAAATTTTGGGTGTATTATTTATGAAGGGGATAAGATAGTAACTGGTATTAGTTAAGAATAAACAGCTCACATTGATGTGACATTTATAGATCATGTATTAACAATTAGATGGTTTGGATCATGTATTAGATAAGGGGGATAAAATAATACTTAGTTTGCATGGAGGATAAATTGAGTGTATAAGGAATGGTGTATGATGTAAAAAATTATCAAATGAATCATTTGCCCTTGTGCAGTATGAAATTAAATTATTCATTATATAATAACAAAATTCAATAAAATTAATTATTTTTTCACAATTTAAGGAAAAATAATTTAGCTTAGCTAAGGATTTTGAATTCAAATGGTGGAAGTATTTTTTGGGCGGGCCAGAAGTGCCTTTTCAGCTTACCCAACTTGTAGCTGTGGCTCAAGTGGGCGTGGCCGATAGCTAACTGAGCCAGTCAGAACTTTATCCAAAATGCCGTGCGGTTAACCTCATGACCTCGTGCGGCATAATGAATTCTATTATGCCGTGCGGTGTAGAAGTGTTCCGCGCGGTATTATAGGTCCAGTCCAGGGCTTTTGGGCTTTGGGGTTTGGGTTAGAGGAGTCCTTTATCGAAGCTCTCAAATGTATTGTTTCCTTTATTTCATAATCGGGATATTTAAGGACCCTCTGAAATCCGGATTGGAGTGTCTACAACAAGGTTAGAGCCCTGTCAAAGATGTGTTGGGTTCAGGGCTATGGACAGTCTTTGAATTCCCTCGTGGATCGACTAACTACCCCCTAAGCTATTAAACCAAATCAAAAACCAAGAAACAGTCCTACACCAGCCTCATCAAAGCCCCATGTATAATACCTCCATAAACAGTGCATATATTGGTGAATATGCCTGACAACTATTCACCATGTATTTTAATGATAAAAAAAAAACTATTCACCATGCATTTATTATTTACTTCTGTATTAGTTTTTTCCTTTCTCTCTGTTCTCTTCTCCCCTCCTTTTCTCCTCTCCTCCCCTCACCTATATATACACAATTGATTTTTTATTAAATAATAGGTAAAATAGATAATATTGGTATAGTGATGAAAGAGATGTGAGTAGGTAAATTGAAAATGTGAACTGTAAACTAGCATTTTTTGCTATAAACTGATAAACATTCTCTAACCCTCGCAATTGTATACCGCTTGGCCAAAGGAAAAATAGAAGCAGTGAAACTTTTCTAGGATGGGTTAAGAGCATTTGCATATATACTCTCAAATAGCTAGAGATATGGAGAATGAGTTGCATACTCTCAAATAGAGATTATAGCCTTCTGCTTCTGACTCCTTCCCGCCTGATTTCAATAGTGGTGTTAAATTAACTGATACTTGTTTGAATATTACGGTGTTAAATCATATTCATAATTCACCCACATCGTCATTCTCATCAATTGCTTATGCTTACCAAAACTAGTTAATTAATGTGAAAAGAATGATAAAATAACCTTTTTGTCAACAAAAACTTGGTGGAAACGTCCCTTAGACATTGTATCATCGAAAATTTTAGTATATTCGAAAACATTACTACGACTACAACTTTACAAAATTCACCTACAGTAGTACATATTTCTGGTGGGTCCAACTACAAGTGTGACACACCATCTTGGTAATTATGAATTCCCATCCAAACAGGACCTACACAATTAGGGCGCCACCCTTGACAAACTCGGTGAAAGCCAATGCGACCAAACCCAGCATAGCAAATCTCCCGTTCCACAGCTCAGCATCGGAACTCCAGAACCCGTTTGACTTCGACTCCACGGTCACTCCGCTAAAAAGAGGAATCAGCGATGCTACAGACAGCATACCGGTGATCAGCAGGAATCACAGAATCCCGCCATTGGATATCTGGGCGAACACGTCCTCGCCCTTGGATAGCTCCAAGGTGATCGCCCCCACGAAGCCGATCATGGCGCGCCCGCCGTTGATCCTCTCGGGCGCCGGCCCAATGAATGCGAACACGTCGAAGAAATTGGTGCTGAGCTGTCATGTTTAGCGAAATGTTTTAGAATTCTTATCATAAGCCTACAAGTACAAATATTACTCCCTCCCATAGAAATGCAAAATCTCAGGAAAATCTTAAACAATGGCTGGTTAAATGTGCCTTAGCCTTCGGGGGAGGTGGAGGAGTCGGCAGCGGTGACGGAGTTGATGGAGTGGCCGCGGGTTCCGCTTGCTCCTTCTGACCGTCCTGCTATACAATGGCCTCAGATGAGCATAAGATAGTTCTTAATTTTATTTAGGATTTGATGCCATCATTGCTCGTCTTTTTAATCTTTGCAATAATTTTAAGGCATTTTGCCAAGGATTTATGATAAACACTTCTAACAATTTAATAAACCAAGATTCAAAATCTGCTGCTAAATCATCAAACGAATGGAGTATAAAAAACTACTGCTTCAAGAGACCAGTTTGACAAACCTCGGCCGTGCAGCGCACTACGACGCTAGAACTCCTACTCTGATGGGGCATACGGCAGTAAGGGCTCAGCCGATTCGAACCCAGCCCTTTCGCGATGCCCGCCACCGGGCTCACCAGAATGGACTGCGTCACCGATGAAGTGGCCATTTGAAATCAGAGAATTTTCGAAGGTAATTCCTGAGAATGCAAAAGAAACTTATCACTTCTGTACTGATACTGTGCTAAGTACAGGTTTGAGTTTGATGAGAGAAACAAAGGAATGTAGAGATGGTTATATAGGGGAAGGAGAGGGGAACACATTGGTGGATATTTTGAGGCCCACGTCGACGAGTTTGGGCTCCAAAAAGGAGGTTGGGTCACGTGGGTTCTCATTTGGCCACATATGGTGAGGTGGGTTGACGTGGTTGCATGGTTTTCGTTTTACGTGGAGGGAGGGAGAAGTTTTTTGGGTGCTGTGCGGGTGCCACCACACACGCAGTGTCGTCGACAATTTCAGACGTCCAAACGTGTTTTGGACGGTTCATAACTAGCATTTTACTATCTCAAACTTCGACAAAAGTTCATAACTTACATTTTATTATCTCAAGATGAAATTTCACCTCTACCATCAATAGGTTTAGCCTGGGCATTTATTACACGACTCAGATAGGTCTCACTCACGGATATCTGAGCAATTTTTTTTTGTTGTCTTTACGGAACTTCCTTCTTGTATCATCAAACCATCACCCATTACTGCAGCACCAATATTTTCCCACAAAATTAAGTTCGTAACTAACATTTTATTATCTCAAACTTCCACAAAAGTTCATAACTAACAGATAGCATTTTAGTAATCTATATGGAATCAGCTATTTTTTCGTGTTTAAGGGAACCCAAAAAACAAGAACCAAAATCTGTAATCTTTTTCTTTCTTCTCTTAAAGATTTTGGACAAACACCTGGTATATAGGCATACCAATAACAAGAGAAGGGATTGGTCATTAGTTGGTCTAAGCAAGGATAGGAAAGAAATTTCGCATGGCTTGTGTTGGGATTGGATTATAAATACCAAATGTGAGACGGTATTGTGTATATACCTGCTAAAGACCACCTTAATTGGTAGTCTATTGGACTAAGACCCAACCCATTTTGGGTTATCAAACAAGGTATTGACAATCCATTGGGATTGGTAGTCAAATCCTAAAGGCTAATACCCTTATCAAACGGAACCTCAAATCCTAAATGCCAAAACGAACAAGTTATATATGTTACTGCTGATTTGCCAATTCGAAGAGGTAAAATATTGCATGTTATTTGGTTGGAAAGTGAAGAATTCCCACTACATCGAAATTTTTTCCTAATGAGGCAATAGGTAATTCAAAGTCATCCAATTACCCAACTGTTGTTTGCATTCGATGTTGTATCCATATTTCTGGTCACGGGTTCGAGTCACAAAAACAATCTCTCTACTTGTAGAGGACGTAGGAAACTTACCCTCTTCCTTGTAAAAAAAAAAACATATATAACCCCCTCTAAAGAAGATGTTGGAAACTTTTCCTTTCTTGGGCCCTTTCAGTTGTGTTTGTTTCTTGGCTCACAACATTTGGTTTGAGCGTATGAATAAGCATATATTCTCTTCCAGTTTTGGAGTACTTCAGACTTGCTTCTCAGGTATCGGTTGCTTGACCTGCGCACCGAAATTTAATTAGTGCATATAGGACTTCTTGTTCCCAGATTTTCTAGCTTCCGCGGTTGATACAGAGTATCAAAGTCTGCGTTTCTGAAGCTAGAAGTCTTTTCTTGAATTAGTAAGCTTCTTGTAATTACAATCAAGAACTATACTCCCTCCGTCCCATAATATTTGTTCGGTCCGCGAAACAAGGACTACAAAATAATGCATTTTTTTCGAGAAAAAATTTAAATTTTTTTCATAAGTTAAAAGAACTCGTCGAGATCTAGTAAATTGTTGATTTTTTTTTCAACTTTTCTTATAAAAATAGTATTATTTTTACGTCTCCGTTTTGCGGACCGGACAAATATTATGGGACGGAGGGAGCATATAAGACCTAATTGTAATTCCTACTATGAATGATTAATTTTGAGGATTTGGAAATCGACCTAATTAACAGAAATTCAACTTCCTACACATCAGGCCTTCAAGGTCTGACTTCTTCACGCAAAATTGTAATTTTAGTTTTTCTTTCATCCTTCTTCCAAATATTCATTCTTTCATCCTTCTTCCAAAATTTTAATTTTAGTTTTTCTTTCACGCAAAATTGTAATTTTAGTTTTTGTTTCATCCTGCCGTTAATTTTAGTTTTTCTTTCATCCTTCTTCCAAATATTCATTCTTTCCAAATATATTTCTAACCTTACTACTCGCAAATTTCAGCCATAGAAAAAATATGTACAAATTCGAGAGTCCAAAATATAGAGAATTCAAAAACTACTACTCCATATTATATAGATTCAATGGAGTATAATTTTCAAGTTTCTTCATTTTTTTCCTGATCTAATTAATCAATGCTACTTACATCTTTATTGTAGAAAGTCTATACCTTTGGGAGACCAATATCATAGAATTTGCCTTTAGGCTGCATTCTTTTTAACTTAACTTGTTTCTTTGTTTGTTGGATTCGTGTGATATGATCAAACAGCTATCTTATTTGTCTAAAATGCGTCTTATTTGAATATTTTTAACAATGGTTCATATTTTTAAATTTTTTCGATTCGTCTCGTCGGGACGAACGGTTAATCCCAAATATATCGATGAAAAGCAAAACGAAAAATTATGAAAAAAATAAAAATAAAAGGAAGACAACCTTGGTTCGTCAAAAAGCAGCAACGTAGATATATTTCATACAAATATTAGTAGCATCACTACAACTTTACTTTTTTATTTTTGGGTCCAACTACAAGTGTGACACCATCTTGATAATTTCCATCTAAACATGACCTACACAAGGGTCCCACCCTTGACAAACTCGGTGAGGGCCAATGCAACCAAACCCAGCATAGCAAATCTCCCGTTCCACATCTCAGCATCGGAGCTCCAAAACGGCTTTGACTTTGACTCCACGCTCACTCCGCTGGACAGAGGAATCAGAGACGCTACGGACAGCACACCAGTGGTCAGCAGGAACCACGGGATCCCACCGTTGGATATTTGGGCAAACACATCCTCGCCCTTGGATAGCTCCACGGCGATCGCAGCAACAAAGCCGACCATGGCGAGCCTGCCGTTGATTCTCTCCGGTCCCGGCCCGCTGAATGCTAACAGGTCGAAGAAATCGGTCTTGGCCTGTCATGGTTGGGAGTGCAATGTTTAGTTTTAACCGCTGAAAATATTTGATGTAACAACTAAATTAATTACTACCTCCCTCTCATTTATTTTCTCACTTGTTAACTTTCTTCCGTCCTAAAATATTTGTCCATTTAAAAAAGCTAAAATAAAAAATCGTTATGATTCGAGTTCAACCTTTCTCTTTTGAATTGGCGTGACAGCTTTAACTTAAATCGGAAGGCATTTTTTTGAAACTCCTAATTTGAAAAGTGTAATGATTATATAGTCTGGTAATTAATAAATGGGTTTTCATAAATAAAAATAAGCAAATTAGAACGGGAGGAATACTCTTCTTGCACCACAAAGAGAGTAAACAATTCTGATTAATTAGTTTTAAGGGCCTAGGAGGTCTTAATTTTTAGTGACAAGATCTATCATACTTTTTCTGATTTTCACTCCTTTTTCCCAATATTTTGAACCCTTCATTGTTTTCTCTGACATAATGACAAAATTTAAGAAATACAACAAAAAATTTTAAAATATATATTTCCACAAGAAAAGCAGAAGGTAAGCCAAAACTGCGAGAAACATCGTAACAAGATTATAGGATATCTAAATCCCAGATCAGCAATGACTTCCTAAAGTATACCTTAGCCACCGTAGCCTTTACGGGAGATCCAACTTCCTCTTTCTGACCATCCTGCCACATCAAAAAGTCAAACGATGATTAAGCTATGTCCCTAAAATCATTGGATTAATCATGGATCATCATACCTCATATGATCTACGGTCACATAAGTGGCAAAGTCGGAATTTTAAACCCAGGGTTGCCGATTTTAAAAAAGTTCTTTCATTCAAAAAATAAACCCAACTTATCATGTAGCTTTTGTAGGAGTATTATATTGGATATGACGTCGTTTCGTTATTTGGACAACAATTGCAATGCTCATGTGTGATTATTCCCATCTATGAAAAAATTGAACCTTTTTTTTACATGATATTGTAGAATAATCTTAATTTTTTCTAGATCAAATCAAAGTTATTTTAGAATTTTGAAGATTTATATTTTAATTGTACTGCATAAAATATTACTCTCACCGTCTTTTTTTAAATGTCAGTCTGAAAAATACGCAATTTTAAGAGCCAACTTTCACCTCCGCTTTACGCATTTTTCTTATCAACTTTTCTTTCCACTTTACATTTTTCACATCAATTTTTATCACTACTTCCTAAAATTATCCTTTACTTTATACTTTTCATATCGTTTTTTACCTACACTCTCTAAAATTATCTTCCACTTTACCTATTAAGTTTTCAAAGCGTACACTTATTTTAGGACAGTTCAAAATAGAATACTGAACATTTAAATAGGGACAGGAAATAGTAAAAGTCTAAAATTGTAGAGTGGCTGGGCCTCTCGAGCCTCTACACAACTTCTTTGGGTCACATTAACCCAAAAGACCTACCTCTGCAATCTCCACCGATTTGGCCAAATGAATATGAAAAAAAACATCTAAAGAGCTTGCTCCCAAGAGATTGCAATTCAATCCCGCGAGCACCAAGGCCCAATATTTCAAACTGTGGGGATACCGGAGATTTATATGTTCTCTTGCCTCAGGTTCCTCGAATTATTTATTGCTCTGCAAACTGGTCCGGACATTTAATTATCAAATCAAAAAGAAAGTAAAAAACGTAAAAGACCTACCTTAGCCATGCAACGCACAAGCATGCCGGAATTTCTCCCCTGCCTCGGCAAATAGCAGCCGCGAGGAATCGTCGGACTCAAACCCGCCCCCTTCGCGACACCGGTCACCGGGCTCACCAGAATGGACTGCATGACTGAGGAAGTTGCCATTTGAGGGTGTATAGCAGGGGATAGAGAATTAGAAGCTAGCTTCAAAAGGAGTATATATTGGTTATATATGATCGAAAGAACTTGTCAGTGCTATTTCAAGTTTGAGTTGTGAAGAAGAAGTAAATGTGGAGATACATACATATATAGTGCAAGGAAGGGGAGAGAGAGAGAGAGAGAGAGAGAGAGAACAAGGTGGTGGATATTTTGAGAGTCCACGTCATCGAGTTTAGGATCCCAAAAAGGTCACTGGGTCACGTGGGTTCACATTCGGCCACATGTGGTGGGGTGGGTTGACGTGGTTTGTATATTAACGGGGAATTCATGAAGGCCATGGATTGTAGTACTAGTGCACTATTAGGAGAAATTTTTCGGTGCCGGGTGAATATATGGTATTCGCTTGGTATATTTGGACCGAATACATTTTTGCATAGCTTAAATGGAAACTCTCCCTTTTCTCTTATTTCATCACTTTCTCTCTCATTTCTCTTTAAATATGAGCTGTTCAAAAATACAATAAATAGCTTGAATGTGTCGAGCGAACACTACGGTGCAAGTATCCATTCTGGACCGAAAAATTTTCCGTCCTTCTAAGGTTTTGGTTTCATGTGGATGTTGGAGGTAGGCAATGCCACGTTTTGCCAAGTACTAGTAATAGTAAGAGTTTCATACGTAAGTCGGTAAGCGCTGTAACATCGTGATCCCGACCATCACACCGCTGTCGCCTGTTGCACCGACAGTAATACCAGCTACTTCTAGGATTTTGGTTTTGCAAAAATGTATACAAAAAATTTTGCATACAAAACACTAAATTAGGGCTTTATTTGGTTGTGAGTTTAGTTTTGGTAATGGATGGAGAGAGAAATAGGGTAATGATTAGAGAGAGATGAGAAAGTAATAATTAGAGAAATAGGGTAATGATTGAAGAAAGAAATAGGGTAATGATTAAAATCTAAACTAAAACTAAAAATGAAATGGCAACCGAACACTACCTATATTTACTTTACTTGAAGACTTATCGAGCCTAATTTATTTTATTTTGTTGAGTTGTGTGATCTATTTACTCACAATTTTCAGTAAACTTTCATTTACTTTGGCATGACTGACTAATTTAGTGCCAACAATAGAAAAAATATATCAAATCATACGCAAAAATATACAAAATTTTAGTGTTTTTTTGAACTTAAAGAGTTCACTTGAACCCCCTCAAACCCTAGTGGAGGCGCCCCTGAGTAGCACTGGATTCCTTGGGGATATTGTACTACATAATGATATTTGTAGTGGTACCATTTAGTGCCAAAATATCGTTTTTTTTTTCAACAAAAGATATTTATTAATTTTCATAAATGGTAAACAATTTAAAAGAATCAAGGGTATTCCAACAAAAGCCACCTGTGACCGAGGAAAGCAAGCCGGCAACCGAAACACCATAAAATCTAACAAAACTGTCCCATAAATCGATTTGAAAAGTCGAGACACCTATCTGGCCAAAAACCAAAAACAAACCCCTAGCCAAAACCAAAGTTTATTCATCATTTAAACTAACATATGAATGTGGAATGAACACATTTATGAAGCATCATATGGCGTTGTAGCAGGAGCATTCAATTAATGTTCCACTTTCAATAATAAAAAAAAATTTGTTCCAAGAAACAAGAAAGTATTGGACATCGCTAGGTAGTATGACTTAACACATTCATAGGTGTGTGGGCTTTTTCTTCAATCGTACATAGAATCCACACAATTTTTTGAAAGGGGAGAGCATTGCCCTTAAAACATAGAATAATTAATCTGTCCATAGAATGCATTGTTCTGTGTGAGTTTAAAACGGCAGGTTTAGCTCCTTTTCCTACTTTATCCAACCACAGTCGTATACTTAGAATCATCTGAATTATGTACTATCTTATATACCCCGGTAAGAATAATATTGTCTGTAAAAGATAAATTTGATTGGACGATAAAGATCGATAAGCTCGCGACCAAGTTGTAAATTTTTTTTATGTAAAATGAACAGTTAAAATAGAAAATATTTTTTTATTGTGCATTTTACAAAATGAAATACCACCTGTTCAAAATCTACTACATATTTCCTCTGGTTATCCTCGATGGTTGTTGTTAGTAGTATACCCATACAAAAAATAAACTTGATTGGACGTCAATAGGAGTATCAAAACTTGAATTTTGCTTTGTAAAATAGATAGTTTATCTTTATTATTATTGATAGAAATCAGATCGTCCATTTATAAACTAAAATTTAAATTTTGATATATTTATCGATTTCCGATTAAGCTGATTTTTTACATAAGGACAAAATCAAAAAACTAAAGAGACGCAAAAAAATTTGAACAAGGACAACCGCAAAAAATTGTATTGCATAAGTTAATCACTAGTATGAATGGGGTCGAGTCCAGTAGCCCAAAATACGAGGACCGAGATCCCCTGTCCTACCCCAATCCGGACAGAAGCACATCTCAACTGTTGATTTGCGAGATCAACGGCCGATATTTGGCCACTATCGGCCAGTGGACCACTATCGCAACATGTCAATCTACAAGCAAAATGAAGTTTTGGTACTTGAAGCAACCTTCTTGAACCCGACGAACTTCTACGTGCCAATGCCGACACGCATCCCCCCCCCTAGCTTTTTCAACAATCTCTCTGCCCTTTTTTTCTCTCCACGTTTTACTCTGTTGTGGGTAAAGCAAAAGCAAAGAAAAAAACCCAACAAAGCGAAAGTAATGCCTATTTTGGATCTGAATGCTCTCGTGATGTTACACTCAGTTTGTTTCTACCGGATTGGTATTATGGGCCGATGTAATATTGGGCTCACTCAATCTTCATTGAATGTAATCTTTTTCTCTTTTTTCTTTTATGTAAGCCTCTTTTGGTATCTTGTTTTCTGTGGTCCATTTGGGGTCTTGTCTCGTTGTACCATTTGTCGAGTTTGGAAACATGTTTTTTCTCACAAGTTACGAGATGGATGATTTAAATCATGATTTAATCAGATATATGTGGCAAACATGTTTTTCTTTACGAATTAATTACATGATAAATGGTTTGAATCATGACTGAGATGAATTCACGAAATGAGAGTTTTTTCGGTATAAAGGGTTGAAATTCATCGGTTACTTGTTTACAGATTTATTTAAACAAATTACAAACATACTGTACTTGCATTTTTTTTTTTTTAAAGAGATAAATGTTATCAGTTCTCTCACTGCCAAGAGCATCCACAATGTAATAATCAAAATCAAAAGGTTGCTAAAGTTAGCAATGTGTACTCAAAAAAGTGTTCACATTGTAACAACCAAACTTAACAATCTCTTAACAACTCATCAAATTTTGGCTTTTGGATAATCAAAACTAGCAACTTTTTGCCAATAACCAAATTTATTGGACACCTGTCAATCAAGTACACCCATCATGAGAGAGTAAAACTCACTCTCCATAAAGCAAATGCTTTATTGGTAGGTGAAACTCACTCTCCACTTTAGCAAGTGGTTGTGCATTTTTTTTTGGGTTAAATTTAAATTTTTGCCAACCCATTTTGATTATGGGCAAAAAGTATACAATGTGGGACTTGACATTGCTAACTTTAACAACCTCTAAATGGATAATCAAAAGATGATGTGGCAATTTTTGGTTATCCAATTTTGATTATTACATTGTGGATGCTCTAAGATCCAATCCATCTTATACGCCAACGGAACGACCTTCATACACGCTTACCAACGGAATTGGGGGTGCCAGTTGTCTGCAGGGACAACACCTCATCTGAGTCGTCCGTGCTTGGCAACAGACGGCTCAAATTTCATCTTGATGGACGGCGGAGATCTGTCTGGTTGAGATGAAATATGAGCTATTCATTGCTGAGCACGGACGGCTTGGATGAGTGACAACTCACATCTTGTCTCTTGCAGACAACAGGCATCCCGGATTCCTTACGTACGTAGTACATCTTATACGCCAAGTATCACAGTACAATTTTGAAGATAGCTTTTGTAACTTGTGCTAGAAATGCTACCATCGCCTCCGGTTGTGAAATGACAATTTCTTCTATGGGTACTAACCAAATAAATGAAGTACCCAATAGCTTAGGCATTTAAGCTATCCATACACATTCTATATATATGGGAAAAAAAGGGAGACTTAGTCAAAAATCCCTCATATTTATATTTTTTGAGTTTAAGGACAAGCACCTATTGGAATCAAATATAAGGACAAATGTGCCTATAAAAGTGTCTAAAATCCTAGAGTACCCTATGAAAATGCTTAAAATCCAGAATACCCTATGAAAGTGCTAAAACATGAGACTGTCCTCTGCATATTAACTCACCCCAACTCCAATATCTATTACAGATTTCTTTTGATAAGTTAAAGGAAAATGCTAACCTCCGCCCATTAGGTGTAGAATAATGGGTAAAAAGTGTATTGATATCCGAAAAAAATATATTCCAACTTGTTTGTCACTACTTACTTATTATTCCCCGCCTAGTGGGTGGAGGTTAGCAAGATCATGAACTAATCGTAAACTAAACATGATAAAAAAAAAAAAACTAAACATGTTAGATGTATCCTTTTTTTTTTGGCTCTCTCTATGTTTCAAGTTTCTCTCTTGTATATAGAGTTTGGCTAGCTCGATGTATCCTTCGTCAAGTTCCAATAAAATAGTGTTGCCCATCCAAAAAGAAAAACTAAACATGATAAAAATCGCAGTCTCTCTTGAATTTTTGTTGTTGTACGTTGGTGCTTTTGTTTGTTCCATTTTTCGCAAGCTCTCAATACTATATTCGAGTCCTAGTCATTGGTGTAAATGTCAATGCTGCTTTGCCAATTCGTGGAAGCAAAACATAGCGTGTTATGGTTGAAGGTGAAGAATTTCCCACTGCACGGAATTTTTCTAAATGATCCAATAGGTACTTAATTCATCAAAGCCATCCAATTACCCAATTAACTTGTTATGTTTATATTATATATAATTATATTTCTGTTCACTTAACATCCTAGCGAACAGGATGTAAGTTTTCCATTACTCGAGTCCTTTCAATTGCATTCTCTATGCCGAAAATCCTTATGCCATGGTGTTTTCGGGCCGTTGAATTAAAAGCATAAAAAAAAATATATTCTTACAATCTAACTGCCGAAAACCCCATCCGCACAGGGATTTTCGAGATAGATGAGGTCCAACCCCATACAAATTAGACCACCTACACAAGGGCTCCACCTTTAACATACTCGGTGAGGGCCAAAGCAACCAAACCCAACATAGCAACTCTCCCATTCCATAGCTCAGCATTGGAGCTCATGAACCCCTTCGACTTCAACTCCACGCTCACTCCACTGAACAGAGGGACCAGGGACGCTACGGATAACAACACGGTTGTGTACAAAAACCACGGGATCCCACCGTCGAATATCTGGACAAACACATCCTCGCCCTTGAATAGCTCCACGGCTATTGCCGTCACGAAGCCTGTCGACGTCATGGCTAGCCTGCCGTTGATCCTCTCCGGTGCAGGCCCACTGAATGCTAGCACGTCGAAGAAATCGGTTCTCACCTGTCATGGTTAATTAAGGAAAATGTACGTCTTTAGAATTCTCCTTTTATTACTACCTTCAAATATTTCTCCCTCGAATATGTAAATAAAAATTCCAAGACAATATTGCTACAACGGCTAGTTTAATGTTCCTTGGCCTTTGGATGAGGGGGTGACGACGGCGATGGAGTGGCGACGGGTCCCACTTCCTCCATTTGACCGTCTTGCTGTGTCAAACAATCAAACAGTGATTACGCAATCACTCGATTGATCATAATATGAAGTCACTGGGTCTTGTTCGTTTGGGAGATTCATAATCTCTGGCACGGTCTTTAATAATTTTTCTTTATATATCTCTTCTCATTGATTAGTCTTAAAAATCTTACTCGAAACCCTAAATGAATAGGGTCTAAAACATCAAACCAACGAGTTTCGACTTACCTCGGCCATGCAGCGCACGACCACGCTAGAATTCCTCTGTTGGCGCGGCATGTTGCAGCGAGGAGTCATCCGACTTGAACCCAACCCTTTGGCGACGCCTTTCATCACCGTCACTGGGCTCACCAGAATTGATTGCATTGCTCAAGACGTGGCCATTTCAGCTGTTGGATCGTGTGATTTTTATTTCTATATTTTAAATCCAGTGGAAAAAAATTTTCTTGTCACAGAATCACGTAAATTTTCGACATAGAAAATCTTGTTTCAAAAGTACGTGGCTTGCGCATTAACGGGGAATTCAAATTTGTGGTTGTAAAGGCCATGGGGTTTTGGTTTTATGTGGAGGTTGGAGCCTTGGAGGTGGGCAATGCCACGTTTTACCAAGCAGAATTGGATACGTCCGTAAGTAATTGCTGTAAAATAATGATCGCGACCTGACCCGTGATACTGCTGTCGGCCGTTGAACCATCAGAAGCTCGCTGGATTCCTCGCGAACGTTGTACCCCAAATGGCACGACTCATTCTCCGCTGATCCAGAATGTTCTACTATAATACTCCTACTCTAGTTATAATGAAGGAAAAGTCTACAACGCATATCTCATAAAAGGGTATATCATATATACCTACTTTATGGTTCATTCATAACATTTCTACGTGTTTTCTAACTTTTGTTCTAGAACTCATAATTTTTTAGTAGTTCGATTCGTAACATTTTCATTATGATTCATAACATTTTAGTTTATCTAGTAACCTTTATATGATTCGTAACTTTTTAGCAATACGATTCGTAATATTTTCTTTATAATTCATAATATTTTGGAAGGTGCATATGATACACACCCAAATAAGGGATGTGTATTGTAGTCTTTCCCTAAAATGAATATTAATTTGGGATGAATACATTTTCGCAAAAGCATTTGTTAATTGTTTTTTAAATAATCGGATGTTTTGGCCAATTCGCATACATCTCGCCTAATTTTTGGACCTTTAAGTTAATGATTGGGCAATTAAACTCTCTAATGTCTCACAAGGTTTGGAATATTGTTTGAATTTTGTGAAATTTGAATAAACGACCTCATGGAATATATATAATCATTTATTGCTTGCACATATCCATCTGGCCAGACCCATTTAATAATTGTTCAAAGATACCAGAAATTATTTGATGCCGCCAAGCATGACTCAACGTATTCATAAGGGTGTGTGGGCTTCACCTTCTTAGTGTACGTGTGAATCCCATTCAGTTTTATGAGAGGAATGAGTTTGTTCTTAGAGATTTCATTGTTGTATGTGAGTTTAATGTGGGTGGGTTCATCTCCTTTTCATTTTATTTCACCATACTCTTTAGGATATTATCTTACAAGTTCATTCAAGTAAAACATTTTAGAGTTGTGCTATGAGTACTGACCGGCCGGGAGGGATTTCGTACCGACCGGCCGCGCCGGGCCATCTTTGGCCACCGGACGGCCGATCCGAGCCGTCCAAAAATTCTAAAAAAAAAAACCGAGGGGTCCATTGCGGGAATCAACGGCATCCGAGGTGTGTAGGGTGCTGGATCCGAGCACCCCTTTTTGTGTATATACACGTATATACATATATACACAAAAAAATGGGTGCTCGGATCAAGCACTCTACACATCTCGGATGCCGTTAATTCCTATGCAAGGCCCCTCGGTTTTTTTTTATAGAATTTTTGGACGGCTCGGATCGGCCGTCCGGTGGCCGGAGACGGCCCGGCGCTGCCAGTCGGTACGAAATCTCTCACCGGCTGTCGGTACCTATATCATTTCTGAACATTTTAATCCAAATCAATTTTTTTTCCAAAGTTTAGGATATATTTTATTAATATCTCTCACAGCATCTTTGGCCATAATATGCGTGCGCCACTGAATTGCGAGTCATTTACTTTATAGACCCCTTCAAGAAAAATGTCTGTAACAAGATAAATTTGATAGAATATTGATAATTAAGCCCGCAACAAGTTGTATTTTTTTTTATGTAAACTTAAATAGTTGTAAAATTTTGAATACATTTCTTGGCATTTGTCAGAATCAAATACAACTTGTTCATCTATCTATCAATATCTGATTAAAACCATTTTTTGCTTGTAAGTTTTGAGCTGAACGATTTGAAGCATAGGTTGATTGTATATATTGGAAACCTGTTTTTTTTTTTTTTTTTTAGGAGTGATTTTGGCACTCCCATTTTGTCTAACAGCACTCTCTTCTGTGTCTCTATTAGGTGACGGAGATGGACAAAAAAAGGGAGTGCTGTTAGAAAAAAAAGAGAGAGTGCCGAAATCACTTCCCTTTTTTCCTTGGTAGAAGTTAAGAGATAAACAGTTGAATTATGACCGTGGAATGAATTCACGATATATGAGTTTGAACAGTATAAAAGGATGGAGTATGAAGAGGTGGACAAATTTGATACTGTAGTAGTCATGCATGTTCTAGGCTTATTGATGTTTTTTATTGTATGATATTTTACTAATTTTGCAAAAATATAAATTGCGTTGATTAAAAGTAATAATTAATTTGAAGTTTAAAATCTCTTTTCTGTCAAACAGATAGTCGTCCTCTTTATGCTCTATATTTTGAGGATCAAAACCCATCCTCTCATGCAGTGAAAGTTAGTTGCCAAAAAGACTCTAAAATATTCTGCCCAAAGAATTTGCATTTTGCCGATCTAAAATAAAATTGAAATAACTTTAAAAAGTTTTGAGTTTTGTATTAGAGTTTTGTTTTTCAAGGTTCTTCACTTGTTTTTTTCGAATTGATCGAAGCTACTTCAATATTAATGTACGATGATGTTATTTCTTTTACTCCTTCCGTCTGGATTTAATTGTCCCTTATTCTATTCTAACTGGCTTAAAAACAAGTTGTATCTTTGAATTCGTAATGAATTTCATATCGAATGTGGATATTGTTTGATAGATCTTGATTAATTCTATAATACAAAGTTTTCGAAATCACGTAAAACATTATAAATTGAAAGATATAATCGATTGCAAAATAGCACGAACTCCAAAAAATGACTATTAAATCTGGACGGAGGGAGTGATTCATACCTGACACGAATTATTACTCTAATCAATCGGAAAAAAAGTAGAGATTATGCACAATTTAGACACTAGTATCATCCAAAATTTTAGTGCATTTAAAAGCCGCAATGATACATTATCAAAACATTACTAATGACTACATCTTTACAAAATTCAACACATTTTTTTGGGTCCAACTACAAATGTGACACCATCTTGAAAATTCTGAATTTCCATACAAACAGGATCTACACAATTAGGGCCCCACCCTTGACAAACTCGGTGAAGGCCAATGCAATCAAACCCAGCATAGCAAATCTTCCGTTCCACATCTCAGCATCGGAGCTCCAGAACGGCTTCGATTTCGACTCCACGGTCACTCCGCTGAACAAAGGGATCAGAGACGCTGCGGACAGCACACCGGTGGTCAGCAGGAACCACGGGATCCCGCCGTTGGATATCTGGGCGAACAGGTCCTCGCCCTTGGATAGTTCCACGGCGATCGCGGCCACGAAGCCGATCATGGCGAGCCTGCCGTTGATTCTCTCCGGCGCCGGACCGCTGAATGCGAACACGTCGAAGAAATCGGTGCTGACCTGTCATGGTTAATGAAATGTTTTTAGAAAGCCTACAAGTACAAAAACACGGAATTCTGAACAATGGCTGGTTAAATATACCTTAGCCTTCGGGGGAGGTGGAGGAATCGGCAGGGGTGACGGAGTTGATGGAGTGGCCGTGGGTGCCGCTTGCTCCTTCTGAACACCATCCTGCTATGTCATACAATCAAATCGGTGATCTCGGATTGGCAGTTTTATTTAGAATTTGATGTCATCATTCTTTATTTTTTTTTAATCATTATAACAATTTTAAGGATTAATAAAAAAAAATTGCCGCCCAAAATAAATAAATAAAAAACAATCAAATGGTGAACATGCAATCTCGTGACTTAATAATAGAAATGTAGACCAGTTTGACAAACCTCGGCCGTGCAGCGCACTGCAATGCTAGAACTCCTCCTCTGATGGGGCATACGGCAGTAAGGGCTCAACCGATTCGAACCCAACCCTTTCGCCACGCCCACCACCGGGCTCACCAGGATGGACTGCATCAACGATGAAGTGGCCATTTGAAGTTTTATTAACAAGGGAAGAAATCAGAGGATTTTCGAAAGGTTATGTGAAAGAAACTTATCACTTCAGCCTTGCAGGTTTGAGTTGATGAGAGAAAACAAATGAAGGTCGAGATAGTTATATAGTGGAGTCCTGCTGGGCGCTTCTCCTGCAGAATAAATCTAGACCGTCCATTTTGACAATCATTAATTTAGATAAGTTTATTAACTATTTCTTCCTCCGTCTCATAATATTTGTCCGGTCCGCAAAACAGAGACGTAAAAATAATATAATTTTTGTAAGAAAAATTGGAAAAAAATTCAACAATTTATTAGATCTTGACGAATACTTTTAACTTATGAAAAAAATTTAAATTTTTTCTTGAAAGAAATATATTATTTTATAGTTCTGATTTTGCGGACTGGACAAATATTATGAGACGGAAGGAGTACAAGTTAAAGATATATGTCTAAATTATCGATTGTCGAGATAGACAACTCAAATCTACCTTACAAGATGCACTAACAGGAGTGTCTTGCAGGATGCCTAGATCCCTGAAGAGAGAGGGAACAAATTGGTGGATATTTTGAGGGCCACGTCAACGAGCTTGGACCCCAAAAGGGCGTTGGGTCACGTGGGTTCTCATTTGGCCACATATGGTGAGGTGGGTGGACGTGGTTTTAAGGTTCACCGTGAGTTCAAGTTTGTGGCTGTGAGGCCGTGGACAGTACTAGGGTTTTTGGTTTTGCGTGTGATGTTGGTATGGTGGTGGGCACGGCCACGTTTTTCCAAAAGCGGAGTTCGATACGTAATAATAAGTGCTGTGTAACATCGTGATCACGACCTAACCCCATTGATACCTGCTGTCGCCCGTTGCACCGTCAGTGCTCGTGGGACTGGATTCCTCGTGAACGTTGTTGCAACCCCAAATGCACGATATTATTCCGCTCTAGTGTGATCCAGAATGTTCCATTGTACCGCAGCGCTGCTACACCCACCGCACCAATTTATCGTTCATGCCAAACGGCGCCGTTGTGGCACAAGTTGATCTTGTTTGGCTTAGGACTCATTTCAGGTCTCAAAAAAATAATTCAAACCGTAAATTATTTTTTAAATATTATTTTATGAATTCTTATAATATATATATATCAATTCGATATTCGTAAGGATCCCGTAAAACCATCAATCATCATGCTAATTTATTGTGCACCAAATATGGACCAACTTGTGCCACAACGGCACCATCTTGTATGAGCAGTGGGTGGAGCGGGGTAAACTTTTTGATTGTAGCAAGAGCATTTAACAATAGTAGTAATTGTTTTATCATTTTATCGCATGGTAGGGTAATTTTGCACGTACCTTAACTAATTTTGAGGTCTTGAAGCTAACGCTTCAAAGTTTGGAATATTTGGCCCATATAAATTCAATAATTATTCTACAACCACAAATACTCACACAAATTCGTTCACATTCATATTAGGGACCAAATTAGTTGTATAATTATTGTAAATTCAAACATCTCAT
>CM033798.1:2402564-2447145 GCA_019656835.1 Rhododendron ovatum
GGAGAACAAACACTTATTAATTTGGCCAAACTCCTTCGAGTTGGCATTTAATAATTGTTCCAGGACACGAGATAATTTTGATGCCGCCAAATATGGCTCAACACAATCATAATCATAGTTGTTAAAAATCTACGATACACATATGATACATATCCTACCATGTATCATCTTTGTACAGAAATCCTATGA
This sequence comes from Rhododendron ovatum, assembly GCA_019656835.1. Classification (NCBI taxonomy): domain Eukaryota; kingdom Viridiplantae; phylum Streptophyta; class Magnoliopsida; order Ericales; family Ericaceae; genus Rhododendron; species Rhododendron ovatum. Next base: position 2,402,754 of record CM033798.1, read on the forward strand.
TACAACCGCGTATCCTATGATACAACCGCGTATTCTATGATTTAAATGAGTATTTTAATTCAGTACGTATCCTACTATTATTTATTCGAAAAAAGTCGGATTTTATTTCAAGAAGCAGAACCCCAAATGCATTAATCTAAGCTGTTTGATTTAATCATAGCATCTTTCAAACTATTTGATGAAAATTCAACCTCAATGTAAGACTTGTAGAAAGAACCATATTTCGATTGTGTTTTGTTTGACTTTTCTTTTCTTAACAAAGGGAATATAAAACTTTAATGTAATAGGCTACAATTGAGAGACTTGATGAAATTTTGCATCTTTTTTTTTTTTTTAAAAAATGTAAGCCTAGTTTGTTAATGTTATTGGGCATATCTACTTTTTAATTATATATTAATTATGATTAACGTTAAAGCATAAACTAAATTTAGTATTTTGACAAAACTCCAATGGACAAAACCCAAATATAATAGATATTATCGAAAAAGATATAAATGCCTCGTCTTTAGAAACTCTAAAATATCTAGCTTTAGAAGCTCTAGAATATCGTTGTGAAATATCTAGAGTTTTTTTTTTTTTTTTTAAGAATTAGTTACATGTGTAATTTTAGAATTACCTCAAAAGTTATGTTGTATGAAAATATCTTTGTACTATCATGGTTAGGTCCAAAACAGAAATTAGCATCGTGACTGAAACGAGCATTGTCCCCGGAACACAGAAAAATCTGTCAATAGATTGCATTGTTGCGTGTCAGTTTAATATGGCCAAGTTCAGTTCATCTGCCTACTTTATCCCACCATACTCTTAGGATGTTATAGTAGATGACGGTCTGCTTGGGAGCCAGATTGTGCATTGTGCATTGTGATTGTGCATTTTTTCTACTTTTTTCGTTAGGGAGCTGAATTGTGAGAATAAATTTCTTCACAATGCATTATGAAAACTACACTTTAAAGGCACAATCTGAGAATCGGCCCTTGAGGAATTTTCTTCATTCTCATTTTAGATTATCTTTCTAAACTCCTAATCTAGTTCGAGTATTATCCTTAAAATACCCGTTCATAATCTATTTTGAGCATTATCCTCAGAAACACTACTCTGTTGCAAAATCTATTCTGTACATAACTTTCAAACACTATATCAGATTCATAATATGTTATAGCCACAATCCATAATCTATTAACTTACAATCCAAAATAAGAAATGCAAAAATAATTAGGCTCGCAAACAGACCTGAGTACATTCGAAGCGCAAGATTTATAATCCAAGAAGAGTATATGTTTGCAAAAGAGATAAATTTGATCCGATATAGATAAGCCCGCAACCAGGCTGTATCTTGAAATGCAAACTATATTTATTGTGCATCGAATGAAATACAACTTGTTCATCTATTTGGTATCTGATAAAAACCATGTTTTCCTTTGTAAGTTGCGAGATCAACATTAGATGATGGTTTAAGACAAACGTTATCAGATTGCTACTAAGAACCAATCAATCTTATATGCCCGTGGAACTGCATTATTACAAGCTTACATTGTAAATGGAAACTCTAAGGAAACCGACCATGGCCACCAAACGGAAACTCTAAGGAAACCGACCATGGCCATTGGTGGCCGTAGGTAGCAGCTTGCTTCCCATTGTAAATGTAATGAATTGTTGATGCATGTCTGCTTCTGAGGATTAGATAATCTCCTATATTGGTCGAAAATAGAAAGTTGGGCTACCTAAGAACTCTTGCAAATTTTGAGAATGCTTTGATTTTGGATAAATCTGATATCTTATCGGAAAACAAACATAAACCTTATAATCGAAATCAACCAAATAAGAAGGTAACACGAAATATATCACTTTAAAAATCAAAATTCTATACATATAAACCCTCAGATATAAGCAGCATTTGTTCGTTCCTCAGGACACAGTGTACTGAGGTAGATAAAATACACACATACACAAGCAATTGATTTCTTTCAGTTATTAAGAGAACGACTCTTCCACCAGCATCCACAAGTACTACTTATAAACTGGGGTTTATGCTTTTGGTGGGGTATTTGCAGACCTATAAGAAAATGGAAGAAAGACCGGGACCTCCCTTTGTCCACCCACTTGATCAGTAGGAATTGCATCAGAGATTTCTTTCAAATCCTTGGTTGTAAGCTTCACTGTCAGAGATCCAATGTTGGAATCAAGGTTCTTAACTTTAGTTGTTCCTATAAAAACAAACACAGCCACAATTAGATAAATTTACGCCAAGAGGCCTTTCGCATGACTGCATTAGGAGTGCCCTTAGGTGCCAGAAGAAAGGAGATTAGGAGTTCAACTCCTCTTCCAATGTGCTAATCTAGCTATTCTAACAATGCTAACATTCGCTGATAAAAAAAAACATAACTTACTCGACCAAAATCTTTGGTCAGGTATTGATCAATTCATTGCATATGAATTAGCATGTGTTAAAGATTCATAATGTGGAACTAAAGGGAACCAGCTCCTCTATGGTTCTTACAAGGGGAGGGGCTCGATCGTGCTGTTTGTTCGTTTGTGAGTCCTTCCTGAAGTGACTTTGAAGATTGAAATTTGCTATCATTAGAGCTCGTTGAGAACATCAATTATGCCAATAGTAGGGTCGAGTTAATATTAATGAATACACGATCGTAATACATTTATCATGAAATAAACAGGTTTCAATCCAGTGTGCCAACTGTTATTTTCAAATAATGAACAGTTTCGATCATCAACGTGATGTGAGAATACGAGAAGGCCTGCAAATAGCCGCAGCAACATGGTCTAATCCCTAATAAGGACGCGGGAGAATCGGAACGTGTACAGCGGCGTACTGAATACTTAGATACAGAAAGAATTTGGCTTCTCTTGAGGTTAGTCCAAAAACGTCAGAAAAATTACAGAAGATGAAATCTAAAGAGCGCATAAGTTGATTTGAGAGAGAGCTTGACATACCGGGGATCGGAACGACATCATTTCCTTGATGGAGAAGCCATGCCAAAGCTAGCTGAGCAGGGCTGCAGGCATGTTTTTCTGCCAAGTCTGCAAAATGAGCATAGAGAAATTTGTTTTTCTCTAAATTCTCCCCTGTGAACCTTGGATGCCAAGCCTGAGACAAACAATGTATAAGTATATCTCAACCATGAAATCCTGTATGTCCATAACGACAACTCAGATGTATAACACGGAAGATATATTTTGAATTTTTAGAAACTATTCTTGCCCAAGATCAAAACAATATGTGTTGTTAAAACAGAAAATTGCATATGCGTTGGCAGGAGTTCAATGTGTTCAATCCCAAGTGCATTGTGTGGAACCACATGCATAGGACATTTCTGACCCATCTGTGTCCTTGCACTGCAATCTTCCTAACATTGCATTTTTTTTCCTCCAAACATTACATTGTCTCCCAAATAAAAGTCACAAGTGTTTTCAAACATCTCTTTTTTTTTTTCCCGAGATTAAAAAGAAGGAAATGAAAACAAAACCAAACCAAACAGACAATGTTAGTCATACCAAAAAGCTTTCTGAAGGCAAGCTTTCCACAACTCCCTTCCCACCAAAGAACCCATGACCAAGAGGGCTATACGCCACTACCCCGATTCCAAGCTCCCTGTGGTTTTAAGGCCAAAAAGGTTGCAAATTGGTTCAGACTCATCCAACACTTAGCTATGTTCATGATGTCTTTTTAAGTCTGAAGTAACTTCTAGTCAATAAGCGTTGATATTACAAAAATATAGTCCAATAATATCAAACTAACCTACACAATGGAAGTACATCCTCTTCAATTTCACGAGCCCACAGAGAATACTCCATTTGCACGGCAGTGATTGGATGGATAGCATGTGCTCTCCGTATTGTGTCTACACTGGCTTCCGATAATCCAATGTACTTTATTTTCCCCTCCTCCACTAGCTTCTTCAGCTCCCCCATCTTGCTCGCATCAATTCAAAACAAACAAGGTCAAATACGATTTATTGGAAAGCTAGAATGGAAAAACTCTTCGGACACAACTGTACCGACAAAAATTCGGACATAAAGTGTTTGGGGGTCTCCAATCCCATTTGCATCATGTGAAACACATGCACATCAACGACTTTGAACACATTTATGTGCCGTTGCACTACTCATCTAGAATAGGGATATTTTGATATATTTATGGGAATCATTTTATCTTATGCTTACAGTGTCCTCTATTGGCACAGAGGAGTCCACACGATGCTGATAATAAAGATCAATATAGTCCACATCAAGCCATTTGAGACTTGCTTCACAGCATTGGCGCACATATTGAGGGGTACCATTGACCTCTACATGGCTGATATCGGCGGACATGATAATTCCGAATTTCGTGGATATCTGAATTTGTTCTCGAGGCAGCTGCTTCAGTGCCTGAAAAGCAAAAAGATAGTTTTTCTTATAGTTTCAGATTAAGATGCAAGTTGAGATCTGCATATCTATATAATGACATGCTCATGGCGACATCATCTGTTACAAACTTACATGAACCAATATATACGTGTCGGATGCGAATTTGAGTCTAATGTCAGATTCATCACTGTCTAATTCTACTTTGAATGTTGAACAAAGTACCTTGCATGGTATTTCATGCATAACTTGGTAATTTTAGGATTGCCTAGTATGCTTTCCAAGGGGATGTCCAACTAATCTATTGTCCAAAATTAAGTATTTAGATAAGTGTATGTAACAGTGCCATACCATATCAATCACCTTTGACTTTTGACCCCAATTCCTTTTCTTTTCACTTTGAGTCATTCCAAGTTACAAATCTTCATTTTAAGGCCCCGTTTGATAACCCTCCAAGGGGTTGGGATTGGATTGTTAGAGTGGGGGTATTATCAATACCTTGTTTGGTTTCCCAAAAATGGTCCGGACTATCAATCCCACCGGATTGCTAATACCCCAACTTGGGGGTATTGCTAATACCATCTTGGAGATGGTATTAATAATCCCATCCCAACCTCTCCTCCTTATCAATCCCTTCTCATTACCAATCTCTTCTGTTAATTCAATCCCATCATCTAATCTCATCTCAAACGAACATAATATTAATAATCCCATCATCGAATCCCATCCAAAACAAACATACTCATTATCAATCCCTTCTCATTACCAATCCCAATCTTAATCTCATCTCCTTACGAATCCCATTCATCTATCACCGTTATCAAATGGAATATCAATCAAGAAAATTAGACTAAAGGAAAACGGTACCTACAACTACAGTTCATTTCACATTTGTTATCATTTGCATTGTCAAGTTAGAACTATGAAAATGCAGAAAGAGAACTACTGTACCTTGCCGACCATTATCTCATTGTCACGATTTTGTCCGTAGATATCAGCTGTATCGAAGTACGTGATACCCTTCTGAAATGCATCAATTATAAGGGAACATCCAGCTTCATGGGAGAGTGGAGCATTTAATATTCCAGAAAGTCCTCCGCATCCAAAGCCCAAAGTAGAAACCTGCAACGCAAAAGGGACAGCATCACATGGCTGAAATTGTATTATTTTCAACAGAGAAAATCAATACCCGCTAAGGAAGCTACTTATTGCATTAATACTAAACTACCTTTGCTGTTCATATGTTCTCTTTGATTGGAGATCCTAAGTCACATAATTCGCGGGCACGTGCGCGAGCACAAGCGTAAAATGGTCTCTGGAAAACATCCCAAACTACTTGTATAATTCACGAGAACAAGTATTGAGAGCGCAATCGCAGAGCAAGAATTGAGAGCATGAGCAGAGGGTATCTTGAAGGATTATGTGACTAAGGTTGGGCACTAATAAGGTAAAGCTGAGAATTAAGATCTTGTGATTAGTCAAATGTACGTTTTTTCTTTTTCTTCTTCCTTTTCGTTTCTTTGTTTTTTTTTTTTTTGCTTCAAATCTGAGTGGTTTGAGATCTTTTTTAACCAATGACAACTGGGTTTCAACTTAAACCCAGGTGGAAGACGGGATTTAAGACTTCAACTAATAAGATAACTGAAGTTCTGTTTCGTAGGGGAATTTGGACAAACACATGGCAGACAATTCACAATCAGAAGCAATTTCCATCCGCTATATACAGATTTCTGAGAATTTTACCTCCAAGCCTTGGCAGCCCAATTTCACTTTCGGGACTTGGATTTGGAAATTCTGCTGCTCCATTACTCCTCCACAAGAAACCTGCAGATCTTAGGTCGAAGAGATGTTCCCCGCGAAAAAGGAAATGGAAAGCAAGAGTACCCCTTAATTTATCAATGGCACAGGTAACCTGCCCTCCAAAAAAAATTACTTCAGGTTTCAGGTGCTATTAATTAAAATCATTAGGTTCAAAAAGTGCTTTCAACATGATACTGATCTGATCAACATCAAATAAACTAGTAGTAGTAATAGCTACGCCACCTTGGACCTCACACCTGCTTCATCTGGCGAGCTGTAGAGTAGGTAAGATGGCACGAGGTCTATATTCACATTGCCAAACATGTAATCCTGAAGCTGTTGACTTTGTGGCTTGTAGTGAAGACTGAAGAGGGAGTTCCCAACCCTCAATTGGGTTTTTTAAAGTTGATTTTTTTTTTTCCTTAAAAGTGGGTAAAAATATATATTTTTTTTAACTTTTCTCATTTGTTGTAGTCAGACGAATCTATAATCTATAAAGATTTGGTGTAAAATTAACAAATCAAAAAAAAGTTTGAATAAGACAAAACGTGCACTTTTTCTAAAAGTAGAAAAATGTTAGTAGAACATTCACGAAGTACTTCTATTTTTCAAATGAGTACTTACTTTTTGAATTATTAAAAGTTTTGTATTATGAGAAAATGATGTGTCTTATAAAACATGAAATAAGTACTTAAAAAATAAGAATCTTAGCAGAACGAGTTCTTAGTCTAGATTGCTTCCCGAGAAGCACGTGAGATCTGCAAAAGAAAAAACAAAGGTTCGTAAATAATACTCCTACTCTCCTTCCCGAGCCAAGCTGTGGATAAGCCTAAGTCTAGGAGATGGTTCTAGAAATTTTCTAGATTGCTCTATGAAACTCTAGATTATTTGGAAAAACCTCAATGTGTTGGTGGGAAGCATGTCACGCATTTGTCAAAATGCTTGGGTCGTGACATGAGCCTCGAGCTGCTAACGAACAACTCACTCCATTCGTAGCCATGCTCAGAATAGAATATTGAAGGAAGAGGGGCAAAGTTTCAAGCGTTTTAATTGAATGGGAACATGCTATCAAGAGTCACATACTTCAGGGGTCATGGTGTATTAAACCACCACATGCACATTTGTACATCACACGGCGTCGTCTCCTCAAATGGAGTTGCCAATCAGAGAAAGTGAATTCAGAGATCAAGAACCATCAAGAAAGGGTTTTGGAAGAGAAGAAGACGGGGGAAAATGGAGAGAGGAGAGAGAATGAGGAGAGAGAAGAAAGCGGTGGCGGCGACGGCGCTGGCAGGGCTGCTTCTGCTCAGCTTGGTGAGCGACGTCTCGGCCCTTTCCGTGACTGTAAACGACGTCGAGTGCGTGTACGAGTACGTCCTCTACGAAGACGACACCGTCTCCGGTAACTTCGTCGTCGTCGATCACGACATCTTCTGGAACTCCGACCACCCTGGCATCGATTTCATCGTAATCTCTCTCTCTCTCTCTCTCTCTCTCTCTCTCTCTACACACACACACACGCACACTTATATACTACTAGAGGCCTGAGGCAAACGCGATACGTGTGCAAATCGTGTTATGAAGAAGGGGGAAAAGTGAAAATCTTGAGTTGAGATTAATTCGTTATGAAATCTGAGATGTGAAAGAAAAGAGGGGAGAGGAAGATTAGGGTTACAGTTATCCTTTTCTCCGATTGGCAAATTCTTTGAGCAGATTAGGAAATTAAAAGTGTGAGTCGGCTTCTTAACAGCCCTTCAAACCAATAAGGTATTTCCTTTACAGTACTCCCTCCGTCCCAAAAATGTTTGCCTGGTCTGCAAAACGATGACTTAGAAGAGTTTCAAACTTTCTTCACAAATTAAAAGAACTAATTGTTTTCTATGAGTAGTATGTTGTTGAATTTTTCTAGCAAAAGTTGTATTATTTTTAAGACCCCGTTTTGTGGACTAGACAAACAGTTTAGAATGAAGGGAGTAGTAAATTATGATAGTAATAGACGATATATATGTATGTATATAAATGTGTTTGTTGTTTCGATTTTCTTGTTGATTGGTTGAATTTCTTGCTGGATTTGGAATGTGAATTCTCAGGATTGTTAGGGTTTATGGACTAGGTCATTTGATTTTAGGTTCGAGTAATTGGAGAGAGTCTATTGATGGGGATTAACCAAAGAAACCAGATGAAGCCTTTTGTCCCAAGCAGTTGGGGTTTGCAACATTATTTTTTTTGCCTCCTTTTTAAACCTATTTGATGGGGATTGATGGGGTCTTATGATAGGAAGACATGAATCTCGGTCGTGGAGTTGATGGATTAAAGGTGATATAAGTTGCTACTTTGGTGAGTTGATAGTTCAAGACTTTATTATATGCGTATGGCTAGGATAGAGATAGTTCAGTATACTATTTTTGTTAGGTTTGTAATGCAGGATAGGACATGCATGAAGTACATCTGTTTATGTGGGGATTTGCTCTTATATGTTGATATATATTGTTTAATTATAATGGTGTTTTGAAGCTTTGTATATTACCTTTGAGCCTTTTTGGGCATGCCATTTCCTGCTCAAGCTCCTAACAGACCTAACCTGTTATCGACCACCGCTTGCCTTTATTATTATTATTTTTCCACTTTATTGTGTGTGTGTACCAACGAGGAGCCCCTTTATGCCCTGTTTGATTGGGGGGACTAAGGGTGGGATTGGACTATTAATCCCCTCACCTCTCCTAACCCATGTTTGTATTGTTTTTAGTCCCGGACTAGTTATCCTTCAAGGTTGGGACAAAATAATCCGGGGGGGGTGGTTGTGGGACTATTAGTCCTGGGATTAAGGGGAGCTCCGGACTAGAGATTAGATTACCAATATGCCCCTAGATAGCTTAGGAATTACACATTTGGCTATTCTATGCAGTGTTCTAAAAATTGCATTTAATCGCCGATTAATGGGCGATTAATAGGTTTTATGGCCTCTCCGATCAGATTAATGCTTGGGCGTTTGAATTAGGCGGTCTGGAGATTAATCGGGATTTGGCGGCGATTAATTGCCCATTAATTGGCGATTAATCGGTTAATCAGCGATTAATTGGTTAATCGACAATTAAACGGTGATTAATCGATTAATCGATTAAACGGCGATTTTGAGTGAGTCCGATGGAGACGAAATTATGGATGGATATGGAGAAGAAGAGGAGTATTTGACTAATAATTTCGTACTTGGTTTCATTTGGTTTGAACGTTGCATTTTGTAATTGACTGGTAATTTCGTACTTGGTTTCATTTGATTCGAACTATGAACATTGAACTTCTCATTATGGATTGACTAGTTATTTGGTAGTATCTAGTTTCTATGTCTCTATATTTGAATCGTAGAGAACTGTTAACATTTAGAAGTGTTAACATTGAGTATCCAATAGCCAAAGAGAACTAGGAAATTTTTTGGGAGAGAAGATATATCACAGCAACTAGGAAATCTGTTGATAAGCCCCAGAAAGTGTTGATATCAGGGCTTATCTCTCACATTTGTTGTCTCGCATCCATGCATTTCATTGCTAAATTCGTTGATTTCGTGCGAAGGCGTTGTGTTTGCAAGTTTCAGGCAAATCTCATGAAAAAAGACGTATTTTGTCGCCGTGGATTAACTCTAAGGGTAGCCGTACACCTGAGGCCACGTGGCACCCTGCCACCGAGTCCCAAGAATGATGAGAAGTAGCATTGGAAGGTGTGCCGGACATCGGAAGGCCAAGGGACATGCATAGGGTGAAGGAGCAATGAAAGATAAAAATTGTCCAGGTGGTACCCGTACTTGAAATCTCAGTACCTGTACCCAGTAATCAGTAGCGTGGCAAAAAGCTCCAATCTGAACTGGTACCGGTACTGCAAAAATGCAGTACCTGTACCAACTGGGATTTTCTGCCGAATTTTGTACCCGACCAAGCAACAACTTAGGGGTATTTAGGACTTTTGTAACTCTTTTTTAAGGGGCTATAAATACTTTCAAGCCTGATTTCAGTAGGGCATCTTTTACTTTGGCACTCTCTCTCTCTACCTCCATTAATGGAGTTCCCATCTCTCTCTTCATTTATACTTTGAGGAGGATTTTCGAGTACGATTCGTCTACTTCCGAAGCTTTTAGTCTTCATTAAAGGTGTAAGGAATCTCATTCTCTTCGAGGATCTTGTCTTTATTTCGAATTTAATCAATGTTTAGTTTTCTCCTTACCATTACCCGTGCTCGTTTCATGTCTTCTTACGATATGTGTGAGTAGTGTAGTAAGGGTAGGTTGTGGGATAGTTAGCATCCCGTAACCAAGGGTGTTGCTTGTTCTCCTCATGTAATTTTCGTTTTTCTAGCTTAAGCATGTGCTAGGGTCAATTTTAAGTATCAAAACTTTGAGGTGTTAATCTCTTTGATCAAATGTAGGCAAGGGTTAAACTTCTTGCCACATTTGATACTTGGAGCTATGTCCCTCCTTGTGTTTGTCTAAATGCACCAAAAGAACCCTAGACATGTTTAACACTTTGGTTAAAAAGAGAAGAATCAAGTTTATCCTTGCGTTATGGGTGTTAATTATCCCTAAACCTAGCCTTTAGGTTAATCTCCAGTTAAAAATCCGTAGTTAGGTTAAGTAGCCAGTTAACTAAATCGTTCAGTTGGCCGTCTCAACGCCGAAGTTTGGTTGGCGGTCCTAACGCTAAATCTCTACGCGAGCTAATCTCTGAAAACAAGTTATGGATGCGCTCCCTGTGGATTCGACCCCGGACTTCCGGGTATTATGCTTTCAACCGACCTAACCCTACGCTTGAGGTATTCTTATTACAACACACATTAAGGTCGCAAGCATTTTTGGCGCCGTTGCCGGGGAGCGCTTTCTTTTATAGCTTATCTTTGGAGGTTCGCCAACCCATTGTAAGTATCTCGTTAATTTTAACTTTGCGTGATTTATACTTAATCTAGCGGATACCTCTAACTTGAGTTTCTCAAACGTGAGGTTTAACGAAGTTAGAGTAAGTACAAATCACCTTTTCTTTTATTGTCTTTTCTTATCGAGGCGGCGGCATAGCCCCTCGAAGCTGTTGTTAGGAGGCGGCGGCATAGCCCCTCTTGTCTGTTTACTTTGTTCTTGTTGCCCATTAACTCTCGAGAAGGGTTTTTAAATTGTATGCGTGGTGGTCATCGTGGTGCCTTTCGAAGCCCAAATTCTAAAAGGCTTCATAGATCTTTTTCTCCTCCTCGACCCAAAACCCCTCGTCGGGTTCGAGCAAGGACACCACCACCCCAAAGAACTCCTTTTTCTGTAAGAACTCCTCCTCGAGAAAGAATGGCCGGAAACGGAGATGGCGAGATGCCGCCGATTGTGCCCGAAAGGACTATGAGCGACTATTTGAATCCGGCCCGTACTACTCCGCGGCCCACTATAGTCCTTCCGGCCGCAACCGAGGCAAATAATTTCACCGTTAAAATGCATCACATTAACATGATGCCATCTTTTTATGGCAAAGACAAAGAATGCCCGTACACTCATATGCGGGCATTCGAGGAATTGGTTTCCACAATAGTGTCCACGCCCGCTCAGCTTGAGTCCGCAAAACTAAAACTCTTTCCATTTTCTGTGAAAGACAAAGCCAAGATTTGGTTGAATAACATGAGGCCCCAATCCTTGGCAAATTGGGCGGATTTATCAAAGGCTTTCTACATGAAATTTTTTCCCCCACATCTCACAAAGGAACTCATGAATCAAATTCAAACTTTCAAACAAAGAGAGGGGGAATCTTTTTATCAATATTGGGAGAGGTACAAGGATTTGCTTAACTCCATCCCACATCATGGCTTACCGGTTTTTCAAAGAGTCGAGTTTTTGTTAAAGGGATGCTTTCCAAGCACCCGACTTCTTATGGATAGCATGTGTGTGGGTGGAGTCATGGCTAAAACCCCTGATGCGGCGTGGGACTATTTTGAGGAGTTATCTGAAAAAACTCAAAACTGGGATTGCTCGGACCCTTCTGACAAGAATGTGGTTAATCCGGTTCCGAGCAATTCCGGTAAATTTCAATTGAATGAGCAAAATGAGTTAGCTCATAAGGTCGCCCAGCTTTCCCGCCAAATTGAAACTTTACAACTCAACAAAGTTGCTGGGATGGCCTCTGTGGCCAAGGCGGAGGAAATCTGTGTGTTGTGTGAGATTGCAGGTCATGCTACGGGAGATTGCCAAATGCTCCCTGCCGTTAAGGATATTCTTCAAGGAACCGGGCAAGCGGAGGTCAATGCCGTTAATCAACGGTTTGACCCTTATTCTCAAACTTTCAATCCGGGGTGGAAGATGCATCCTAATTTCCGGTGGAGCGATTCTCAACCTCCCGGACCTCCACAAGTTCCACCGCCTCAACAACATCAAGCTTTCCGGCCTCCTCAATCTCAAGGAGCGCCGAGATTCTCTCAACATCAACAACCTCCGGGGTTTGCGCCTCTGGGACCTCCTCATGGGCAAAATCAATTCCAATCTCAAAAGCGATCTTTGGAGGATATTATGTCATCTTTTATGCAAAGTCAAACGTCCCTTAACGAGCAAACCACTCAAACGCTCGGGGAAATCAAGAATCAAATGGCAAAGTTAACTAATACGGTGGGGGTTCTTCAACAAGAAAAGGGGAAGCTTCCGACTCAACCTCAAGTGAATCCGCAAGGAACCAATTATGTGGCGAGCTCTTCGGTGCTTAGTCCCGAGCAAGCCAAGTCTATTACAACATTGCGTAGTGGCAAGGAGATTGATAAGGCTATTCCTCCAAAGCCTATCAAGCCAAGGGTTACACCTAGTGTATCGCAAGCTCCGGACCCTCTTATTGACTCACCAACCTCGGAGCCCTCTCCCGTTGGTGAGCATCCGGAAAGCTCTCAAGTGGAAGAGCCGAAGGCCCCCGTTGCCAACATTCCGGCTCCTTTTCCCCAACGTTTGAAAGCTCCGGCCCATGCCAATACCAACTCCGAGATCTATGAGCTTTTCAAACAAGTGAGAATCAATATTCCGTTGGTGGATGCGGTCAAGCAAATTCCCACTTATGCTAAGTTTCTCAAAGACTTATGCACTCAAAAGCGTAAGTTGAATGTTCAAAAGAAGGTTTTCTTGACGGAGCAAGTGAGCTCTATTATTCAAACCAATGTGGTTCCCAAGTATAAAGATCCGGGTTGTCCAACCATCTCCATCACCATTGGCGACAAGAAGATTGAAAAAGCCCTTCTCGATTTGGGGGCTAGTGTGAACTTGCTTCCGTATTCTGTTTATGAACAACTTGGATTGGGGGAGATGAGGCCAACACCAGTGACACTTCAATTGGCCGATAGAAGCATCCGAGTTCCACGAGGAATGGTGGAGGATGTACTTGTGCAGGTGGACAATTTTATCTATCCCGTGGATTTCGTCGTGTTGGATACTTGCCCCGTACCCACCTCACAAGCGTCAACGTCAACTCCGGTCATTCTCGGGCGTCCCTTCCTAGCCACAGCCGATGCCGTTATCCATTGCCGAAGTGGTTTGCTCAATCTTACTTTTGGCAACATGAAGATGGAGGTGAACGTTTTCAATATTGGGAGCCAAATGGGGGACGATGAGTGCATCCATGAAGTCAATCTTATCGATTCTTTGGTCCAAGAGCATGTGGACACTTTCTTGTACAAGGATCCGTTGGAGGTGTGTCTTACCGCCGAAGAAGAGAATTTTCTTGACTCACCGGAGGTGGAGTATTTATGTTCATTGCTTGACGTAGAAAATGTTTGTGGGATGGACATATGGTCTCCGAAATTTGAAGAGTTGCCTCCTTCCGAGAGCAAGACCCTTCCCTCGAGTATTCAATCACCAAAACTCGAGTTGAAGGTCCTCCCGGAAACATTGAAATATGCCTTTCTAGGCGAGAATGAAACCTACCCGGTGGTGATCTCCTCCTCTCTCGTCGGCTCGCAAGAATCCCAACTCCTTGAAATTCTAAAGCGGCATACCAAAGCTATTGGTTGGTCTATCGCGGATATCAAAGGGATAGATGCTTCAATTTGTTCCCACCACATTGCCCTCGAAGATGATGTCAAACCTTCTCGCCAACCCCAACGCCGGTTGAATCCCATAATGAAAGACGTGGTGAAGGCGGAGGTTTTGAAACTCTTAGATGTGGGAATTATCTACCCGATCGCCGACAGCAAGTGGGTTAGTCCTATCCAAGTGGTCCCCAAGAAATCCGGTGTCACGGTGGTTCCCAATGCCAACAATGAATTGGTCCCTACACGAGTCACCACCGGATGGCGTGTGTGTATCGATTACCGGAAGCTTAATGCTAGCACTCGGAAGGACCATTTCCCGCTTCCTTTCATTGATCAAATTTTGGAGCGGGTGGCGGGACATGCTTATTATTGTTTTCTAGACGGATATTCGGGGTACAACCAAATAGAGGTCGCCTTGCCCGATCAAGAAAAGACGACGTTCACTTGTCCTTTTGGGACGTTCGCCTATCGACGCATGCCATTCGGCTTGTGTAATGCGCCCGGAACCTTCTCACGGTGTATGATGGGCATATTTAGCGATATGATTGAGAAGATCGTCGAGGTATTTATGGATGATTTCTCGGTGTTCGGCGATTCATTTGACGCTTGCTTGGAAAATTTGGAGAAGGTTTTGGCGAGGTGTGAGGAGAAAAACTTGGTGCTCAATTGGGAGAAATGTCATTTCATGGTAACTCATGGTATCGTTTTGGGCCACATTGTATCATCAAAGGGGATCGAAGTCGACAAGGCTAAAATTGATCTCATTGCCACCCTCCCGACCCCTAAATGTGTCAAGGACATCCGCTCTTTCCTCGGGCATGCCGGTTTCTACCGGCGTTTTATCAAAGATTTTAGTGCAATATCTCGGCCGTTGTGCCACCTCCTTTCAAAGGATACTCCATTTGAGTGGACTCCGGCCTGTGAAGAAGCGTTCAAGAAGTTGAAATCAAGCCTCACTTCTCCTCCCATTGTGCAAACGCCGGATTGGAATTTGCCCTTTGAACTCATGTGTGATGCTAGTGATTATGCGGTTGGGGCGGTTCTCGGGCAAAGGAAAGACAAAAATCCATACGTCATCTATTATGCAAGCAAAACTCTAAACGAAGCTCAAATGAATTACTCCACCACGGAAAAAGAGTTGCTTGCCGTCGTCTTTGCCTTGGACAAATTCCGGTCATATTTGGTGGGGTCCCCTATTATTGTCTACACCGATCATGCCGCTTTAAAGTACCTTTTCACGAAGCAAGACGCAAAAGCACGGCTCATTCGGTGGATCTTATTGCTTCAAGAGTTCAATATCACGATTAAGGATAAGAAAGGGGTGGAAAATGTGGTGGCGGATCACTTATCTCGTCTTGAGTTCGAGGACTCTTCCTCAAAGCTCCCGATTGTTGATACATTTCCGGATGAACAACTCTTCGCTATTTCGAGTTGCCCTTGGTTTGCCGACATTGTTAATTATCTTGTTATCGGGCGAATTCCGGATCATTGGACCCCACAAGATCGAAGGCTTTTTCTTAGCGAGGTGAAAAGATTTTTCTTTGATGATCCTTATCTTTTCAAATATTGTTCGGATCAAATTATCCGGCGATGTGTGCCCGACGAAGACCAACGGGGGATCCTAAACTTTTGTCACACCGAGGCGTGTGGTGGCCATTTCTCTCATAAAAAGACCACCGCCAAAATTCTCCAATGTGGATTCTATTGGCCAAATCTTCACAAGGATGCTTATGCATTTTGCCGGGCCTGTGAGCAATGCCAAAAACTAGGTGCGGTGACTCGGAGGAACATGATGCCCCTCACCAATATCCTAGTCGTAGAAGTGTTCGATTGTTGGGGAATTGACTTTATGGGCCCATTTCCAAATTCTTACGGGTTCCTCTATATTCTCTTGGCGGTGGACTACGTGTCCAAATGGGTTGAAGCCGTGGCTACACGCACCAACGATCACGCAGTGGTGCTTTATTTTCTCAAGGAGCATATTTTGTCAAGGTTCGGAACGCCCCGGGCCATTATAAGCGATCAAGGCTCACACTTCTGCAATCGGCCTTTTGCGGCCCTCATGAAGAAGTATGGCATTACCCACAAGGTATCCACCGCCTACCATCCACAAACCAATGGCCAAGCCGAGCTCGCCAATCGTGAGGTAAAGCACATTTTGGAAAAAACCGTTAATCCGAACCGGAAGGATTGGTCTCTTCGTTTGACCGATGCCTTGTGGGCATACCGCACCGCATACAAGACCGTGTTAGGCGCTTCGCCCTATCGGCTTGTCTACGGTAAGGCGTGTCACCTCCCCGTTGAGTTGGAACATAAGGCATATTGGGCCATAAAATCTTTAAACTTTTGGTTTCCCGATGCCGGCGCTCATCGTAAACTCCAACTCAATGAACTCGAGGAAATCCGGCGGGATGCGTATGATAACACCAACATTTATAAGTCAAAAGTCAAAGAATTTCATGATAAGAATATTCAAAGAAAAAATTTTGAAGTTGGGCAAAAAGTGTTGTTGTACAATTCTAAACTCCATGTTTTTCCCGGAAAATTGCGATCTCGTTGGGAGGGGCCCTATGTTGTGCACCAAGTTTTTCCACACGGTGCCATTGAAGTTGTGAATCCCGCAAATGGTCATATTTTTAAAGTGAATGGTCAACGTCTAAAACCGTTTTTGGAAAATTTCATGGTGGAGAACACGGTGGAGGAGTTAATTGATCCGGTTTATCCGGATGATCCGTTGGTTTGAAAGGTTCTATAAAAAATGTTTTCACGGGGAGCTTTTGCGTACTTCTGGACTTAATTGTTTGGAAGGCCCGGCCTCTTCGGGGGTACCCATCATTGACTTGGGTTATAGCTTCGCACGCCGCTATTCAAACAAGGTTCGTGTACCCAGCTCCGGTTCGTAAGGGCAAATTTTTTGTGGTCTGGTATAGCCACCCGTGCTTCGCTTAATATGTTGATAACTTGCTTCGCGACACCTTAAGTGAAACATGGGGAGAAAAGTAGTACCCGTTTAATCACGTGACGATTCAGTGGTTTAAATACTTGTTAATAATAATTTTTGAGAGCCGGGCTAACGCGAGCCGGCGCTTCTCATGTCATTTGTCTCCTCTTTGGAAGTTGGTTCTTAACTCTTTTGCAGGGTGGTGCCCTTCGAAGCGGTTCTGTTGATATGGTGACACAAAAATCCTCCAACTTGGTCGAGGTATTGGGTGGTTGACATTCCACCCCGTCGGTACATTTTTGTTCTCCCTCTCTTATTTACCGTCTTTTGCATTGAGGACACTGCATATTTCAAGTTGGGGGGGGGAGATTAGATTTATGGTTTACGTTTTCGATTTTGTATAGAAATTTTTATTTTTTATTATTTTTATTTTTATTAATATCATTTTTTGTATGCAATTCTCCCTTAAATTTAGTGAACTCAAGTGATAGATACTTTAAATATGCTCAATGTTTTTTTTGAATAATGGCAAGAGTCGTCCTCCCCGTCGAATTTGATTATGTGTTGAATCCATGTTGCATGCATATACGTGAACTTTGCTGAACAAATTGAGCTCCAAGTTGTGTCGAGTGGTATGCATCGCCTAGAGTTGAAGTTCGTTTTGAAGCATCCCATGCTTGTTTGTCTCTTTCCGCACTTGCGTAAATAATCTCCGTTTGTTCATATTTAATTAGTTTAGATATCTTTTATGCATCATTTGGAGTTGATTGGCGTACGTAGGAAATGATTCAAGGCAATTTTTGCATGTTAAAACCACAAATGTGTCCCCTCGTTCCAAATTGTTGAACCATAGTCCGAGTCTCCGTTTTTGCTCAAACTTAGGAAACCGGTTGTTCGGAGGGATGTTGGGGACTGTTTTTCAATGTTTCAAGGTGGTTTGGAGGGTGCTACATGTGGTAGAAGTGGCTGAGAGT
Source organism: Rhododendron ovatum (assembly GCA_019656835.1). Taxonomy (NCBI): domain Eukaryota; kingdom Viridiplantae; phylum Streptophyta; class Magnoliopsida; order Ericales; family Ericaceae; genus Rhododendron; species Rhododendron ovatum. Next base: position 2,420,847 of record CM033798.1, read on the forward strand.
TGAAATGGTTGAAGCTGAAAAATTCTGGAATAGTTGCAGTTGGTACGGGTACCCAATAATCTCAGTACGGGTACCGGCTGGGCAGTGGCATGACAATTTGGAAGAATTTTGGCAAGTACAGGTACTGTAAGAACGTAGTACCCGTACCAAGTGAACATTTTGGAATTCTTTTTTTAGTCCGATCAGTACATCTCAGCCCCACTTTAAAAACCAAAAACCCACTTTTTCTTTTCCTTTTCAACCCACGCCCCCCCCCATTCTCTCATATCTCTCTCGAATCTCAGCAAAAAAAAAAAAAAAAAATCCCAAATTTCCTCCAAAACCTCTCGAACCCACTCCGAAATTCGACCAAAGCTCCATTAACCTTCAAGATTCACCCTCAACCTCAAGGTTTCAAGCCCTAACTCAAAGCTTTCGTGGCTGGGCTCTCATCTCCAGTCCGAAATCCCTTGTACTCGAGGTAATCTGAATTCTCTCTTTCACTTACAGATTTTGAAGCCTTTTCTTTCTCGGCATGGAAGTTCGACCATCACCACCAATTTCCTCCCCTACACAGTTTTTGAAGCCCTAACCCCATGCCCCTTTGTTTAAATTGAAACCCTACCTGAAAACCCCTGAAAACCGAAAAAAGAAGAAGAAGAAGAAAACCTTAGCCCCATTTCTGTTATTTTCGTTCCAATTTGGATTTAGAGCTGTGATTTCGCTGTGGTATTTTGGTTGGGGCCGAAATTCTTGCTTTGTCCTCCGATTTCTGTGTTTTGAAGTTCTGTTCACTGCTGTATTTCATTATTGAGTTGGGTGACTGCCGTTATCGTGGGTTATTGTTGACTGTATGGGGTTGAAATTTCTGTTGCTCCTCTATTTTTCGTGATTCTAAGGGTTGTGCCTGCTGTTGGTAATTTCATTTTGGGGCTGAAATTTTTGTTGATTCTTGCTGTGCTCTGCTGTGGGTTGGTATTTGCTATGGTGAGATCCAAGCATACGGCAGAGGGAACAAGGAAAGCTCAATCGAGAGATTATAAGCGCCCCGTGACCCTCAGGATTGTGGACCCGGATGAGGTGGCTGAACGGGAGGCACAAGCAGAAGAGAGGAGCAAGAAACGAAAGTTAGAAGCAGAAGAGAGGGCAAAACAGGACTGGATCGATTCGGTGCACAAGCGAAACTTCATTTGCGAGCGACAACTCAAACAATCATCTTTCAAGCCGTCGCACCGAATCCATGAGGTAATTACAAACCAAGGTCTTGGGCATTTCTTTAAAGTTTTGAAAGGTTTTCGGGCTGGCGTAGTTAGGGAGTTTTATGCGAATATAGAAGTTGATAGGCCAAATGAGATCATGAAATCTGTGGTTGGGTCGAAAACGGTGATTGTAAATCCTAATGTGATAGCACAATACCTGAGCGAGTACCAACGGCCCGAACTTGATAAGATTACCTACCCCAAAGAGGCTTTCAAACTTGATTTTGATGAGCTGAAGAAAACCCTCTCCGATAACAAACCAGATGCCGTCCAAGACAGTAAGTTTGTGTGTGGGAAGCTCAATGATCTTTTCCGACTAATTAATAAGGTTATCCATCACAACCTCAATCCCCACAGTAAGGAACGGGCCCTCTCGGTCGATGATGCTCACTTAATTTATGTCTTTAGTAAGAAGGAGGAAAAGGTGGATTGGGCCCGGCAAATCTTTAATGCCTTGGCTGATTTCCATGATAAGGGGCTTTCAAAGGCCAACATTCCATTTCCGGTGATGATAACCAGGCTTTGTGAGCAGGCTAAAGTTAAGTTCGACAAGGGGGATAAACCAAATTTTTATGGGTGTCCTCAGGCAATTACTGGGGGATCAGAAAAGAAAAGCAGGCTCATGACCAAGCCTCCGCTCGCAGCGGGCATCTCTCGACCCATCGCACTAAAAGGACCCGAAAGAACTGAACAATGGTGGGAGATTGTGATGTGCCGTTTCGACACAATTCAGAAGGAACTAAGAGAGTTGAGGAAGGAAATGGAGAAAGAGACAAGGAGGAGGAAAAGAAAGGAAGGGAAGTTGATGAGAAAGATGGACTATGTGGCTGTTCGGATTGGGGAAACTTCAGGGAAGCCCTATGTCCCGACCCAAGAGGATGAGCAGACCACGGATGAGGACGTGGAGGCTGTTGCTACAGCTGCTGCGGGGGCAGGTTCTAGTAAGAAAAAGGGAGTCGCGATTCCATCACAATCAAACTCCGATGATGAGGAAGGGGATGACAATGAAGAGGAGAGCGATGAGGGGAGTGAGTATGTCGGTGGTGAGTCGTAGTAGTACTATCTTAGTAGTTTTATTTCTGTTGTGTAGCTTTCGTTTTTGTTCGGCCGGTCTGTGGCCAAGCCTTGGGAAGTGTAGGGAATGGTAGTGGCCAGGGGTAGTTGAAACCAAGCAAAAAGTTTATGGCCACTACTCTTTTGGTTGTGTCCCTCCCATTTTGAAACCAAGGTCGTTATAAGCCCAAAAAGTCCTTAGCTGATCCTAATGTACGCTCATCTAACTCTTTTTGATGCATGAGCGATATCTAATGCTAATTTAGTATGAAATTTCTATTAATTTAGTTAGTTTGTGAATAATTCCTTAGCTCTCTTTGTCGGCGCTCTTTTGATTAGCATGCATAGCTTCTTCTTTTTTGTCTCTGGCTATTGCAAATTCTTGCTAGCGCTTATCATGGGATGTTGTTCTAGTTTATTACTTGGGGAAATTTCATATCTAAGTTTCCCCTTTTGAGTCTTGGAATGGAAATTCAAGGCGGACGTGTGTTGCTTGGCCGTTGGCATAATTTGTTCACCTTAGTTCATTGTATGCATGTGCGTGTTTAGCTTGTGATTGAGTTCGAAGGGGTGTTTGTTTGGACTCATGCCAAGTATCGTTGAGCATAATTGTTGTATCTTGTTTCAGGGGAACATTGCATAGCATTAGTTACATACTTTAGTTTAAGTTTGCTAGGGGCTAGCAAAGTCCAAGTTGGGGGGTGTGATAAGCCCCAGAAAGTGTTGATATCAGGGCTTATCTATCACATTTGTTGTCTCGCATCCATGCATTTCATTGCTAAATTCGTTGATTTCGTGCGAAGGCGTTGTGTTTGCAAGTTTCAGGCAAATCTCATGAAAAAAGACGTATTTTGTCGCCGTGGATTAACTCTAAGGGTAGCCGTACACCTGAGGCCACGTGGCACCCTGCCACCGAGTCCCAAGAATGATGAGAAGTAGCATTGGAAGGTGTGCCGGACATCGGAAGGCCAAGGGACATGCATAGGGTGAAGGAGCAATGAAAGATAAAAATTGTCCAGGTGGTACCCGTACTTGAAATCTCAGTACCTGTACCCAGTAATCAGTAGCGTGGCAAAAAGCTCCAATCTGAACTGGTACCGGTACTGCAAAAATGCAGTACCTGTACCAACTGGGATTTTCTGCCGAATTTTGTACCCGACCAAGCAACAACTTAGGGGTATTTAGGACTTTTGTAACTCTTTTTTAAGGGGCTATAAATACTTTCAAGCCTGATTTCAGTAGGGCATCTTTTACTTTGGCACTCTCTCTCTCTACCTCCATTAATGGAGTTCCCATCTCTCTCTTCATTTATACTTTGAGGAGGATTTTCGAGTACGATTCGTCTACTTCCGAAGCTTTTAGTCTTCATTAAAGGTGTAAGGAATCTCATTCTCTTCGAGGATCTTGTCTTTATTTCGAATTTAATCAATGTTTAGTTTTCTCCTTACCATTACCCGTGCTCGTTTCATGTCTTCTTACGATATGTGTGAGTAGTGTAGTAAGGGTAGGTTGTGGGATAGTTAGCATCCCGTAACCAAGGGTGTTGCTTGTTCTCCTCATGTAATTTTCGTTTTTCTAGCTTAAGCATGTGCTAGGGTCAATTTTAAGTATCAAAACTTTGAGGTGTTAATCTCTTTGATCAAATGTAGGCAAGGGTTAAACTTCTTGCCACATTTGATACTTGGAGCTATGTCCCTCCTTGTGTTTGTCTAAATGCACCAAAAGAACCCTAGACATGTTTAACACTTTGGTTAAAAAGAGAAGAATCAAGTTTATCCTTGCGTTATGGGTGTTAATTATCCCTAAACCTAGCCTTTAGGTTAATCTCCAGTTAAAAATCCGTAGTTAGGTTAAGTAGCCAGTTAACTAAATCGTTCAGTTGGCCGTCTCAACGCCGAAGTTTGGTTGGCGGTCCTAACGCTAAATCTCTACGCGAGCTAATCTCTGAAAACAAGTTATGGATGCGCTCCCTGTGGATTCGACCCCGGACTTCCGGGTATTATGCTTTCAACCGACCTAACCCTACGCTTGGGGTATTCTTATTACAACACACATTAAGGTCGCAAGCATTTGTGATTATTAATGGTAGGAAATCTGTGATTATTAATGGTAGGTAGGTTGCAGAGTATTTAAAAAAAAAAAACCCGACTAATTGCTAAAAGGCGATTAATGGCCGATTAATAGGTCTCGAAGCTTAAAGGTGGTCGGCCGCCCGCCTAGCGCCGAGCGCTTTTTAGAACATTGATTCTATGTAATTAAAAAATTAATTTTGTTATACTTCTAGTTGAAAAAAATACTTTTTTCTATCAACCTTACAAAAAAAAAAAAAAAATTATGTTACATTTTATCTCAAAGTAAAACTCTAGCTTATTGTGAGGAGCTCCTTTTTTTTTTTTTTTTTTTCTAGGCAAAACAATCATTGGAGAGCCAAAGAAATTAAGAAATAGTAAGCATTTCAAAAAAATTAAATTTCTTGTTTTCTTTTCTTTTTATTTTGGATTATGGGTTGGAACTTGGAGTCCAGCATCATACCTGAAGGAAAAAAAACCCCACCCACTTTAATTCCTTTCAATCCCCACACCTCTCTCTCTCTCTCTCTCTCTCTCTCTCTCTCTCTCTCTCTCAATCAATCAATAAAAAGAACAAAACTGGTCTTGATACTCCTAAATAGTCAATTGAAAATCAAGTTTTTTTTTCCGGATCAAATTAATTGAGGTGGTTGTAAAGAGTAGTCGTGGTGAAATGAACAATCACATCTTATCATCCGGAATCACTTTCTCTCATATGAACAATACCATAAGCTTACGAGAAACAACACCGAGAGTGAATCAGGGGTTGGGTTAAGGCCTACTGTCTTTGGAATCAGTAAATTTATTTAGTCCCTGGTTTTGTGCAGGTGACATCTCCAGCAGGTAATGAGGTGCACACTTTGAAGGGAACACCTGGGGACAAGTTTGAGTTCAAGGCTCCAAGAAGTGGAATGTATAAATTCTGTTTTCATAACCCTCACTCAACACCAGAGACAGTTGCTTTCCACATACATATTGGCCACATTCCCAATGAACATAACCTCGCGAAAGATGGTTTGTCTAGTTCTCTTTTATTTAATTATGAGTTTGCATGTACATTTCATGAATAACATCCATTTTTTCGTTCTTTGTTTTAATCTGGCGGTTTTTTGCAGAGCATTTGGACCCTATTAATGTTAAGATAGCAGAGTTGAGGGAGGCATTGGAATCTGTTACGGCAGAGCAACAGTACTTGAAAGCACGTGATGCTCGCCATCGTCGTAGTAAGCTGTTCTTTCTCTTGATATATTTGTGTGGTGCTTAAATTGATGCGGTCATCAAAATTGCGGTGGTCTTGATGTACATGGTTTTGCAATGTCAAACGGTCTTGATGTACATGGTTTTGCAAAGTCAAACAAAACTTGTGTAGAATCTAGAAGATGTGATATTGTTAATCCTGGATTGTCTCTGTACAGCAGAGATTCTACCTCTGCAGCATACTTCCCTGACTGCATGTTTCTGTACGAAAATCGTTTTAATATGTAGAAAATTGCAAGGAAGAGCAGCACCCACTTTCACTTACACATGGGGAAATTAGTATTTACGGTTTTTGCATCGTTTTATCTGATGATGGAGATGGAGTTTGATGTTATGTGGGACAAACCAAATTTTCTGTCCCAAAAATTGTAGTAGTTCTGTTTCATTTTACTCCACCACGGGTGAAACATTGGTTTGACTGCGCATGTTGACTGGAGAATGGTATGCTTTGACTGCCATATTTCCCTTTCTATGCAAGGACTGCAATACTAATGTAGTTGATGGGATGAACAGCTTATATTCAGAGAAAGAAAACTGTTTCCATGCCATTTGCTGTTAAAATAAGTACCTATGTACATTAGTACATAGGTATACAGGGAGAGCAAATTCGATGATTATGATTTGAATTTATTTCCTATATCAAGGTATATTGGTCAAAGATAATGCTGTAAACTCAACTTCAATACTTCATGATAACTACCAAGTCGTCTCCACTAGAAGACTTATGTTTGCAATTTAATGATTTCATGATGGGCTATTCCACCGAATAGCCTGGTACTGATTCACCATCTTTGTTTCTGCTGCAGCTAATGATAGTACGAGGAAACGGGTTCTATTTTACACATTTGGAGAATACCTTTTGCTGGCTTGTTTGAGTGTACTTCAAGTCCTATACATACGGCAGCTGTTCAGTAAGTCGGTTGGTTACAACAGGGTTTGAGGCAACTGGGTTTGTATTTGGAGTCTTAACAGATGCGATTACAGCAAACATGTTTTTTTTTTTAATTAGCAACCCATGTGCGGGATCATAGTTGTTTATTCGGGATATAACTTCTCCGGGATAGTGTTTTTCTTTACCTTATTTGCTGATTTCAATCATGTCAAAAGTGACATTTTAAGTGCGGGGAAGCAATATATTTGCAGTAGTTGAAATTCACATCATCTCATTCATTCTTTCGTTTTGTTTCTTGGATAAGCAGCGTATCTCTCCATCTAGAGATACTCCGTACTTCGAAAGAAAATCTAAAGCGATGGAAAACTTGTGACTTGATTTTATGTTAGGATTATGAACATTGGAGAGATTATGAAAAACTGGGAACCACAATGCGTTTGAAGCTTCTGACACTTCATGGATGAGCCGGACACCAAGTCAAAGAGGAGTATGGTCCAACTTAAACTAACGAATTCCAAAATTATTGAACCTCGACTCGTTTATCAGTCCAACTAATGTATCCAATGAATTTTGATCAAGTACCAAGACTAGGCTCGAAAAAGTTGATCCCGGCGGAGAATTTGGGAAACTCAATTTACTCAAAATGGTTTCGAGCTTGTTTGGATTTCATAACAAGCCCATATCCAATGAGTTGTTAACTCAAAATGGCTTCGAGCTTGTTCGGATCTCATAACAATCCCATATCCAATGAGTTGTTAACTCCATATGGCTTCGAGCTTGTTTGGATTTCATAACAATCCCATATCCAATGAGTTGTTAACTCCAAATGGCTTCAAGCTTGTCTCCAATGAGTTGTTAACGACGGTATTGAAGCATGTTTATGAATTCAGAAAATGAGTGGCAAACTGGTATTTGAGAGTTCTTTTGAACAGATGATGAATCAGTGTGCTGATAGGCTCATGTATGCGTACGTTATTATCTATTATCGTAGCTTAATCATGCACTTACCACCTTGTTGAAATTGCCCAAATATCTTCATTCAATTTACTGCTGCTAAGGTTAAACCAACATAGGGCTAAAAACAATTACCAAATGTACTGGCTTGCATGTATTGAACTGAACAACTTTAAGCTAAACTCAAGGTAGGCAGCACCAAGAAAAATATCTGAAAACTCAGTCGACAGCAGGAATTGGGAGAAAGAAAGTAATAAAAGACAAAAGTAATTCCACCGATTAACCTTCAGTCCTTCGCATCCGCTATTCCTCCTGCTGTTATCTGAAAGATGTGCTTTTTGTCAAGAAGAACTTCGGGCCAACAAAGCAATCTTGGTACTCAAAATTGAGATGTTGAATATTTGAATGCAAAGTGAGATTTGAGCAATTTAGATAATCACAATAAGAGCTAAACGTAAATAAGAAGTGAGATAACTGGGGAAGGATATTGCTTCAGCTTCTGGCAAATTTGGGGCGTCGAATACCTTGCAAACACGCTGTTCCCCTTTGCCCTTTCTAAACATCAACCTTATTGTTGCTGCATGGGCAAGCACATGCCCTCCTGCTGGCTTCTTCGGATCTGATATGAACATCCCGCCGCCCGGATCAGCAATAACTGCATCCACATATTCCCATTGATTAACAATAACGTTGCAGAAGCCCATTTTTGTTGTCAAAGTATTTTGCGCAGTGAAAGAATAGAACGGTGGGAATGGCTTAGTAACTAACTCAGAATCAGAAAATTACAAATGTGTTTCTCATGACATGCTTTCAGATTGAGGTTTTACCTTGGTTAGTCATGTAGACAGCAACATTGAACTCTTCGGCTATCTTTGTTAGCCGAGAAAGCATCTGAGCCAGCTTTTGCTGCAAATAGGAAAACCCTTCGGTCATTGAGAGAATTCACACTTAAGGAAAAAGGTTAGGAAGTAGGTATCTTGGTTTCCAACAACAATTTCAGCATCAACAGAAGATGGTTCAACTTCTATACCATAAATTGAGCAACTACAACTACATTACTAGCATCCACTACAATAAGTTCTGAAATTCTTATTTTAAGCTTAAACGTCTTTTGTAGGCTGTGCAAGGTGTTTAATAGAAGATATGTACATTCGTAAGTGCTGAAATTCAGATAAAGAGATGGACCATGAGCTTAATTGCTGAAAATCGGTTATGAAGTTGGAATGAAGTCATTAGTTGCTAACTTATGGATCAGTAACAGACAGTAAGTATATCGCAGTAGATATCACAACACACTAGAGACTCGAGTAAACCTGTCGTTCTGCGAGTTCTCCTCTTCCGGTGAAATCCACACGAAAAAGAGCAATTACAGAATCCACAATCTGGAAGTTCAATTTATTATCACATCAGTATACTGAACAGCATTATAAGTAATGGCATCATAGGGCTATTTATGTTAGTAATCTCTCACCAGAAGTCTGAAAGGTTCCTCGGACATTTTGGCAGCCAGACCAAGAAGCAGGTTGTACTGATGCTCATATGTGTATGCACGTGCGTAAATGATCTGTCCCATTAATACAAACTAGGCATATTTAGTTCTGGTTTTCACTTATTATAATCCTAATTCATTACGCTGGAAAGGAAAATTTGAGGCTTACATTATCAAGGACAGCTCCCGCATCCATGCCAAACCTTTCAGCTATTGGAACTATCCGATCAGGCCGGCTGCAGAGCGAATGTAGTTAAGGAGAAACACAGATTTGGTAGAGAGAGATTCTCTTGAAGGAGAGCTATTGAATGCCAATTCTTGTGCTTATGTTATAATGGACCACTACAAAAACTGCAGGTTATCAGAAAGGATACAAAGTTCCTTCAGTATCAATGTATGCAACCTTTCCATTTCCTCCTTTCATGCTTGTGGGAAGCTACAAAAGTAAAGGAAACCAGATAAACTACTTTCAAGAGTTAACTGAAAGCTCAAACACCAGAGCCGGTAATTGTAAATGGCACGGAACCAGTACATCATGCTTCTTATTAACATATAGGTGGTGGGGAAAGGATAACTGATCTTCTAAATTACCAACTTATTCTCGAGTTTTGTCTTTGGACACCCAAACAGGAGACAAAAAGCAACCATAGTGCCATTTTTGGCAATGTCGTTCCATTGGTGTCAAGACTTTCTAGGCACTAAATTCATTTGAGCAGTTAGATCACAACCGTCATGTCCAAAATGGCTTTGCCAAATCTTGAGCCAAATTAGGCACACCAAAATTCCATTTTACTTTTGTTATTTAGACAAACCGTTGATATGTCAAAGCCAAACCTCAGGCCAAAGGAGAGTTTTGGCATGATAAATGGTTAACTAGGAGACACTCTATCCATAAAGATACCAACAAGTCAAAAACTAACAAAAGTAATACTAAATGCTTGAAGACAAAGATGAGCTAATCTCTCTCTATTCTATTCTAACATAAGCCCAACTAACACAGCCAATTCGAAGATGGGTCAACTCAATGTTTTGGCAGAATCCAAACCTAAGCCCAACTACGAAGCCAATTCTAAAGAGACAAATTCCAGAATCGAACCTGTGTAGAAACGCAGAGAGTATGTGCTAGCTGTGTCTTTCCAGATCTGAAGTAAGAACGCCGAAAACCATTAGTTCACAAACTAAACATGAAGAAATAGGAAAAAGTTACTTCAAAACTATGTAGTGGTGGTTGTGATTACAAACACAAAAGACATTCAAATAGAGATTGCATGGCTCTCACCGAAACTCCCCAAAAGCCTCTGTAATCGCACTAGTTTCGATCCCGCCTTTGCATATCAACAAGATACAAGATGGAGAAAACAAACTGTGTCAATTACAGCATTGAAACTGAACTTTTAGTCCATCGTAATCAAAGAGAGGATAGGAATTTACCACCCAAGAGTTCATCAAGGGCCTGGCTTCCACTTGTGATGCGAACCACCGCCTTTCTCTGTTTATTACACAAGCAATAACTCAGTTAACCATGAATCTACAACTGAACCAAACAACTCTAGAAATCAGGTAAGATGTGCATAGAGAAATTCCACATTCACGCCAAAAGTTTAAAAAACGTAGCCAAAAAACTTGGAGGAGCTTGCTCACATGCGCTCTCACTGTATTCAGAAAAAATTTCCTCCAACAAAGTTTGAAAAACTGAGCCAAACAATAGGTAAAAGTTTCGTAACAATGTGCCGTTATTTATACACTCATCCGCCCAGGGCCGGCTCTGAGATTTTGGGGCCTAAGACGGACATAGACAATGAGACCCTTAATAAAATTTACGACAATAAAATAACAAGTAGTTAAATGATTTTTTCAAAGCCAAATGCATGTATTCGACAAGGAAAAAACCCATACAAATTCTAATTTCTGATCCTATTTTCTCTTCTTTGATCTCTAATTCATCTTCTTCCATTTTATTGTATGTTCAGGAGATTAAAGCTGTTAAGGGTAGAATATGCATAAAACTTATATAGGAACCACCACATGGGATCATTTTCCAAGGGGCTCTACATGAAGACAGCAGCCGGTGATCTGCATTTTCTTTTTCCCTTTTTGTTTCCTTTGATTGAGCAAGTCAGGTTGGGCCCAACCATTGGGCCTATGTCTCTTAAGTGTAAAATAGGTGGTTTGGGTATTAAAATGGGCCCAAAAAGATTGGACATATATAATAGGTACCCAAAATAATAGAAGGCCCTAATTTTTACACATTCTTGGGGGCTTAAGGCGCCGGCCTCTTGGGCCTTAGCCCAGAGCCGGCCTTGCATCCGCCTCAATTTATTTATCCACTTTCAATATTTTGGACCTTTTAAAAAATTTGTCTACATTTTTATAGTTGTACTAGTTTTTATATGCACTATATTTCTTACTTGATAGATCTCTACTCTATAATACAAAGTTTTCTACATCATATAAAACACATTGTCCATTTCAAAACACAAATTATTTTCTGAGAGATATGAATGCAAAAATTGGACAAACAAGTTGGGACGAGGGAGTAAAAGTTTAAAAAAATTTCGCCAAGGCGTATTAGAATTATAATGGTAGAATTAGCAACTTACTCTGAGCAGAGCATCGCTTCCTGTGATGTAACCGAAATTCTGCATACATTTAGCAAACAAAATTAATCAGAAACCCCTAGAAGTTACTGACAAACATATCAATAATAACACTTGTGATTATTGGCCAATCAAAGCTCCAACCACTATCTTCTCAGCAGCTTCGCATATCTTATCCACTTTCGCCTCAGATAATCCTTTGATTCCGGTCAGGTTCTGCAAAATGGAGATCATAGTTTAAAAGTGCTCGCCAGAACTGAACTTCGCAAAAACAGAATTGAAGAAAACAACACACCTTCTTCGTATGCATCATCAGGCCATTGACGGTGTAGATCCCTGCATCCTGAAGCTTCTTCACATCTCCAGCATTGATTCCGTGAGCTATCACTGCGAAAATCACGAATAAAAGCGAAAAAACAGAGATACGGATTCAGTAGTTGATTCCGTCTAGCACAGTACGTGCCGATCCGGTTTCTACTCATGAACGAAAGCAATCGATAACTGCTGAGGACTAGTGAACTTCTAGGTAAGTTTGGAGAAACATTAAGGTTGATCGGATAGTTACACAAATCAGTATCAAACTGCTAAAGAAAAAAACAGAAAAAAAAAAAAACCTTCGAAAATGAAGAGAAAATTGAGGTCAAGTCTCATTCTAAAATCTCGGATTAACGTAGCAACATACGGAAGGTTATGATAATGAAACAGAAATATGCAACAAATTAAGCGCCGAGCAGCCCTTACTGACTTATTTCCTTAATGAGCCTCTTTAAACAACGAGCCAAGCTTTGCAAGCTGAGCCGAGCTCGTTTAATGAACCAGCCTACAACTCGAAGTCAAGCTCGGCTCAATTACCAAAATAGTCGAGCGGAGCCACGAGCAGCTCCATTCGTTTGCTAATTACAGTGTAAAAATAAACACAAAATCTTGGTAGAATCTCGTTTAACTTTCGTTCGTAATGCGAAAACAGAGGACAGAAGCAACTCGCATTCAGTCACGAACAGAAATTTCAGTTATTATGCAGAAGAAATTAGAAGCTGATCATATTCATAATTTTAAATCAATCAGTAGAAGTCGAATCGAAACAAAAATGTACAAAAACAGAGAGAAATCAAAATATACAGCAGAATATCGAAAGCGATGAGAAAATTTAACTTCGGATCTAATCTATCTGTATATCGATCTAAGAATCACTCGAAGGAGGCGCGTAATGTTTGAATTTCGGATTCACACAGATTTATCGGCGAATACACTAACGATAAAAGCAACAAAACAGCGAGGAGTAAACGAAAATTTACGGATCGAAGTGAAACGGAGTCGTGATGAGAAGGTGTTTAGTTAGTTACATTTGTCAATAGCTTCAAACAAGTCATCTTCGTCCTCGATCTCCTCGCGCTCGACGAGCTGTAGCTGGCCCTGTTCTTCCGACCTTAGGTCATCACAAACAGGGAAGAATCAAACAAATTCCGTTAGCTGTTGCAATGCGATGTGTTTGTGTGTGGAATTCGAAGTAGAGGTGAGATCGCGAGGGAGAGCTTACTTGAACCCAAGCATTTTCGATTCTGAGAGAGAGAGAGAGAGAGAGAGAGAGAGAGAGAGAGAGAGTTGGTTGGTCGAAATTGGAGCGGTGAATTTGAATTGGGAAGCGCGAGGGGGTTATATATAGGGCGGGGACTGAGAATTTCTATTTAATTTAATTCGTGTATGGAGTCCGCTTCCGTATGATATTCAGCGCACCAGTGCATGCTGCATGACGTGGCAGCTATATTTTTTAGTGGGCAAAGGTGTAAAAAAGGATCGAGATCAATTCTTCTAATCTCGTAAAGTAAAATTCATCGCGATCCCATTTAAATCTAATTCGTTCATTTCGTAAATTTTAATATGTCTATTGTCTGCGCCAACAAAATAAGAACGATCACATACCATTGATTTGTCTACAAATTAAGAGCAAGCCTTAGTTAATGAGCGATCGATCTAATTTTTAGTTCAGACTACAAACACAACAAGACCTACAAAAAGATCGGGTCGGATTGCCGAGCCCCCATAAATTGCCAGAAAAAACGTTACTTTTGAAAGAATTGAAAACTTACAACCATATTGTTTACACTAACGCACATTTTCCTCACTCGGGACCACATTTAATTGTTTATGTTTTTTTAAAAGCTTTAGATATTGTGTTTAAGATAGAGTGTCATTTTAAATAACTTTTTTATACTACTGGTCCTTTTTTTTTTTTTTGAAATAAATACTACTGGTCCTTGAAATTTCAAATTTTTATTGTTCGCTATTATGGCCACTTTGTATAGAAAATTTTGATTCTATCCCTGTATACACGTTGGAATCACCATTCTTTAGATGTTTTACATAGTGGCGTGTAGGCATTACGTATCATGACATTGTCAAGTTAATAATTGTTAAACTTTACCACATTGCTCATCTAAGCTTTCTAAGCTTGGTTAATATATTTTAGAGGCTGCTTCATCTATTACCAATTAATTTTAAGTTGGAATTGACCCTCTAAAAAATCTAACATGGTATCATAGTTAGGTCTTGGGTGGTCTCACCTCATATGATTGAGCGTCTGTTGCCCGAGTCAAATCTCTTTGTCTCCTCAAGTCATACCTCCATGTGCATCTGGTCATCTAAGACACAAGAGCTTGGTTAACTCTGTCTCCTCAAGTCATACCTCCATGTGCATCTGGTCATCTAAGACACAAGAGCTTGGTATTCTAGAATTGTCTGTCTGTTTGTCTTGTTCTGGGATATAGTTAGTAAACTAGTTTACTGGGAGATCTAAAGGCTGTCCATACACTTGAACCACAAACGCCCCGGACGGAACTTGAACCTTGGCCTCCTACAAAGAAGAACCAAGAAATACCATTGGGCTAGAAGTCCTTTTGAGTCTACTTCACTTATTGCTAATTAATTTTAAGTTGTAATCATCCAAAAAATCTAACGTAACAATAATTACATATGTGTTTGAGTTAATAACGACAAGAATGTCTCAAACCTTTTCCCATCCCATCAAAATTAAGAGTATCAACATTCCCTAAGAGAATTGAACCACAATTTCACCGCACCTAGTTGCATCTAAACAAGCTTTGGACTATGCTAGTGACCGCCTAAAATTTAGTCAGGTTGCCCTCATTATTTTTTACTTCGAGCGTAGGCAACTAGGCACCCATGGTACAGTGGCATCAAAGATCCTTTGCTCATGAATTTTCTCATTCGATCTCTCACATGATGATGCTGTTGTGCGCAAGAATATGAGTTTAATGGATTTGATTGAACAAATGGCTTTTGACAGTGCTCAATGAAGAAAAAGATTCATATAGCCGACCCCAATTAATTAAGACATAAAATTTGTTTCGGTTTGGATCTCTCATATGATGTTGCATAATGCATGGGACCTTAGTTTCACTTGATGATCTTTACTGTTCATCTTGTGAGCCTCAATGTATTATATTGTTTGTATAGAAATAAACCCAAATTTCAGGAATCGGTAAAAATTTGATCAAATCATTGCTACCCGGTGAAAAAATTGTCAGATTCCGACGATTTTTATTATTCTTGGGACAGATATTTTACTTGCAAGAGGAAACCCATACCATACTAACTGAGTGTTTATTTTTTTAGTTTTGATCAATAGTTCTGAGTGTTTATGTAAATGATGAACACATCAAGACTTACACAATAAACAGTTCAACTCGCACTCGCTAACTGAAGCTATGATGAGCTTTATTTTGCATTACATGAAGAATGAACACATGAGTGCAATTATCAAGTAGACAACTATTACTCGTGCATGATATCCTAATCATAGAACAAGTATTGGGTACTGATCGTCCTTGCCACTGGGGAGTCATTCGTGCATGATATCCTAATCTTTCCACCTCCAGGCTCCAGATAGAATTAATTATTCAATCTTTTCACCGATAATATGGAATTCTTGAACTTGTATTGATCATGAAGAAGACCCTTTTTTTTTGCTGGGCAACTTGTCTTGAAGGCCTTGCTGCATGCATTTTTTTAAATGCATGTTCACCGCCTCAGACTTTCAAGTGATTTTCAGATTTTGTTTGGCTAATCTTCTACTCCCTCCGTCCCAGTTTGTTTGTTCAATTATCTAAATTTGTGGTTTTCAAAAATATACTTATATCTTACATTTTATAATATTTTTTTTATGATTTTGAAGATTTTGTATAATAAAAACTAATTGAAATCTACCAAATAAGATCTATATTGCATATAAAACATTATGAATTAAAAATTATAGACAATTTTTTTAGAGGTCAAACGCTCTCAAAAAATCAAAAAAGTGACAAACAAATCGGGACGGAGGGAGTACGTTGGTCAAAGTAAGATGACTTTCGTAAGTAGTGTTGGAAACTATAGATACAAGTTAGACCTGTGTTTATTCAAAGAGTAAGTTTAACTGAAACCATAGGAGAAGTCTCTAATGGGTGACTGTCCTTGCTAGGATCAATATTTGTGCATAATATCCTAATCTTTTTTTCTAGTCTTACCACCTCGAGAACTATTCAATATTCCGCGGATCGAGCAACAGCCGCGTCTGGATCAGATCTATCTACTCCACAATTCATCCAATATTAATTTACTTTACCAATAATGCGAAATCCATGAGCTGAGAGCGCAGTAGTCATTATAAGGGAAGGACAGAGGATTTTAAGTATTAGGCTGGCAAACATTAAGAGAAATTGAAAAATACGAAAGACGTATCAATTATGCATGTACAAATTGAACACATACTATCAAAAGAATTATCATATTTATTATTTTGTTCAATCTATACATGCAATTATAAAATACTAGCTGTGAACCCATGCGATGAACGACTATGTTCATTTTATCTATACTATCATACTAACAGGAAATTTGTAATATGAGAGAACATAAATTGTAGTAAAATTAAACATAATAAAAGATTTGAAAGCTGAAAGTTGCTTTCAACCAAATCAAAAAAGTAATATGTTTGTTGCGAATAATTGATTTTTAAATGAGAAGAATAATACATTTTGTGAATAATGTTTGATATAAAAACCATACCTTTATCATAAACAACATCAATCATTCCAATAATTGAATACTTTTAAAAGAGGAGAGTCATATAAGTTTTTTTTTTTTTTTTTGTCAAACGGAAATATTGGAGAGTTATATAATTGAACGGAACATGTAGTGTGAAACTATTGCGTAATATACTTTTAAATTTCTTATTTTATTAAATAGGAAACCTTAAGGTACTAAAGAAAATATGCCAAAGCATTTCTCACCCCTATAATGATGAATAAACTTTGAAAATAAACACTAAACTCAACAATCCAATTCAACCTACTCAAAGGAGTCCATGAATTCGATCCGCCTCCAAACTTCATCAGAAAATCATTTTCTGATTGCACAGTCTAAACTTTGACAGTGTCCATTGAAGCCCATACATATTCTATTACTGCCCATTTCTGAAAGAAAAGGTCAATCTTTGAACAGTTGAACTTGGCTTCTGGCCTTTTGATTTTCCTCCTATATAAATCCTCAATCTGCCAAGGATAATTTACCCATCTCCTAATCTCTCTCTCTCTCTCTCTCTCTCTCTCTCTCTCTCTCTCTCTCACACACACACACACACACACACACACACAGAGACACATTGCATCCCTACAAACATGTCTTCCTCACAATTCACGTCCCCCCTTTACCTCCTTTCCTTCACTCTCCTCCTGCAAATTGCCTTTGGAACCAATCCCCTCTTCCATTTCTGTTCAAGTTCGGGGAATTTCGCTGCAAACGGCCCTTACGAAGCAAACTTGAACATACTCATGAGCTATCTCTACTTGACAGCTCCTCTGACCGGGTTTGGTTCTGGCTCAGTGGGACCGAGCCTCGACCAAGCCAATGGCCTAGCTCTTTGCCGAGGTGACGTCAATACCACGGACTGCCGGTCCTGCCTTGCCGAAGCAGGGAGCGAGATTCGGACACTTTGTCCTAACGACGAAGGAGCAATCATATGGTACGACGAATGTGAATTGAAGTACTCGAACCTTAACTTCTTTGGAAAAATCGACAACCAGAACAAGTTTTACATGTTGAATTTGAAAAATGTGAGTGATCCAATTTATTTCAATAAAAAGACCAAAGTGTTGTTGAGAAAGCTAGCGGAAGAGGCTTATGGTAGTCCGAAAATGTATGCTTCGGGAGAGCTGAAGATTGGGGAACATAAGAAGCTCTATGGGTTGGTCCAGTGCACGAGAGATCTTTCCAGCATCGATTGTGGAACGTGTATTGATGAGGCCATTAGTGAGCTTCCAAGCTGCTGTGACGGAAAAGAAGGAGGGAGGGTCGTGGGCGGGAGCTGCAATGTGCGTTACGAGATTTACCCTTTTGTTAATGCCTAGAGAGAATGCATCATTGTTTTAGGGTTGGTTGTTTTGTTAAGGTTTGTGGAGTTGACGAATAACTAAGGAGGTGTATGTTTTGTTGTATAAATTGTGGGAGTCCAAGGAGGTGTTGTTTTGAAAATGTACTTTGTTTTTGTTTTTTTGCTACTTCAGAAATTTGCATTAATGCTTTTTCATTTGGGGCTTTAAAACTCAATCGCACAGTTCTTAATATATTTTTTCTATCTATCTCCCTCCACTCAAACCTTTTTGATCAAAACCTAAAACGAACAAGCTCGACTCCACTTCTCTTTCATCAAAACATATCAACTTCCACTTTGAAAGAGTTGAAACAACAATTTCACTGCACCAAATAAGTGAAGTTATACAGCTTGTGGACCAAAGGTGAGCGCACACTCGTTATACTTGGTAATAACTTGCCTAATATTGTCTTTCCTTCCAGCATAAAGCACCCTTGGTCACGATAGTGTCAAAGATCCTTTGCACATGTGAGATTTTCTCATTTGTCTCTCATATCGTGCATAATCGGACCCATCATAGGTTCACTTGAAAATATGAATCATTCATCTTTTAAGCATCGATGCCTGTATAGCTCCAGATTGACTGTGCATCGGTAAAAACTTGCATAGATCATTAAAATATCAAGTCTTACACCATAGTGCGCGGTTTAACTTGTTAAATGAAATAAATATTATATTACCGGTCACATGAAGTGATTTCCAAACTCTGTTCGTTTACTTTTGTATGTTCGTTGGTCAAAGCAAGATGACTATTGTATAATCAGGAAAATATAGGTAAGATAGACCCGACTTTATTTTAAGAGTTAATTTATGCGTAGCTTCGTAACTTCGCTTTCAAATATAAGGTTGAAACACTCCAAGCGTAGAGCTAGGTCGTCGATAGCGTAATGACCGGAAAGTCCGGGATCATACCTACAAAGAATCGAAAATATTAGCTTAATCGGATTGTAATTTGTAAGGATTTTGGCGTTTAAGACGATCAACTTTCGGTTTTGCTTGGAAAGAGGAAATACAAAGGCAAAAGATTATAAAAGAGTTTAATTAACTTAAAAGAGGCAAGCCTAGAGATCATCCATCCCTTGACTTAGGCCATTATTGATTCTCAAATATAAGTCAAGTGAGAGTCACGACCGCTCGCTCTCACTCGGAAGATTTAACTTTAAAGATCACGTTTAAAGAAAGATGTGATTAACAGAATCAAACCAACATGTTTTTCTAATAAATCTAACATATAGGAGGCCACGAGCTCTAGGTATACCGCGTGCCAAGACCGCTTGACTAAACGGCATACTAAGAAGTTAACACCCCTCATTTAGACCGAAAATAGTTAAGTCAATCCAATTCCGAAAATCATGCTTTAAGCCTGAAGGTTCCGAGAACAAATAACATCCTAAATCATTGGGATATATTTGCCCAAGACTTAGCCAAAAGACTATTCAACCATAGCTATAGAATAAAACATAATACAAAAATGAGACATGATATTTAACCGGCGGAAACGAAAATAAACTTAATTTAAAGAAGAATCCAGTCCGTAACTACAACATTAATACACGACAAACTAAACGAAACCAAATACTTACTTGAGTTTTAAAAGGATTAGAGCTAAGAACTTGAAGAACAACTATAAAACTTAAAGCTACTAAACTAACTACTTGCTCTTTTACAAGTGAGAGAGATGAGTATTTATACAAGAAACCTTCTCTCTCCATGCAAAATATCCCAAAAGCACTACAAGAAAAAGTATGTTTAGTGACGAAAAAGTGGCGACAAAATTTAATTTCGTCTCTAAATGAGTACATTTGGCGACAAAAAAATAAATTCGTCACTGTTTTGATAACTTCCTTGATGAAATTATTTTGTCACCAATTATAACTATTTAGCGACGAAAAAGATATTTTTGTCACCAAAGGCTCTTATTTGGCGACGAAATTAAATTTTCGTCGCCAAAAGAGTAAAAAAGGAGATGAAATTATTTTTCGTCACCAAAAATAACTATTTAGTGACGGAAAAAATATTTTGTCGCCAAATGAACCAATTTGGCGATGAAAAATATTTTTGTCTTCTTTTTATGTTTTCAGTGACAAAAAATTTGTCCTTTGGTAACGAAATTTATGAATTACGCTTTGTCACCAAATATATTTCGGGCATAACTCTTTGCTCAGAACTCCGATTGAGATAATTTAAATTGAGTTTGAATAATAACATAAAGAGCTACGACTTTCACGTTTAATAAAATTGCTAATTTTAATGTTTAATAGTTCAAAATGCCGTTCAAAATATATTTTAATGTTCAATGTATGTGTTATATATTAGATATTTTAAACATATGCTGAAAAGTTTGTGTGGTGTAGTTGGTTAAAGCATGAGTGCAAAACTTAGAAGACTCGGGTTCGAAACCCCGCAGGAGCAAGAAAGTGAGATTTTTTTCACATATAAGAATGTCTTTCGCTTCGTCACCGATAGGTCACCTTTGATGAGCCAAAGGGAATAATTTGTGACGAAATTTTTTGTCATCAAAAAAGCACAATAGGTGACGAAGAAAATTTCGTCACCAAGTCATTTTTTTGTGACGAAATTTTTCGTCACCAAAAGGCACTATAAGTGACGAAAAATAAATTTCGTCACTAGGTAGGAACCCTCGACAACTTTTAGTCGACAATTTTTTTTTCGTCACATATATTATTTGTGACGAAAAACATACAATTTGCGACGACTTTCATTCGTCACCCAATGCAATTTTTCTTATAGTGAAGGTACCTACTAATGGAAAGTTTTCACTAATGGAAAGTTGAAATCTGTCAAAAAGCTGTCAGCAAGCCTCCTGTATCGATACAACAGTTTTTGTATCGATATCGAGTAGTTTTGGCTACATTCCAAAGTTCCCTGTAGTGTACCCGTATCAATACAAAAGTTCCCGTATCGATACGCTGAAGTCTGGCTTGCTCTTTGTTTCGTTCCCGTATCGATACAACTATTTTTGTATTGATACCATAGTGTTATCCCTGCATCTTGGCCTCAGCTTCAGCAGACAGCTCCCAGCAGCTTCACAGCTCCTTGGCATCTTATTTTCATTCTCTAAACTTAAGTAAAGACTACATTTTAAACCTTTATTTTTCCTTTTCTTTGCTTTAATTTATTTAAAGAAAATAAGAAAGCACCCCCCATTTGGAAACAATCGTATTACCAGAATTTCAAGATTCCAATTAAATCAAAATGTCAACTCTTCACTTTTAGTGTAAAATAGAAAATTGCACATTTTCACATGAGAAAATGGCTCAAAACTTGACCTTACTCTTTAAATAAAATCTTGCAACTTTGTAGTTACTTTTAGAAAATTCAAAGATCAATTACCGCCAATTTTTATCTCGAAAATCGATACTTTTTCATAAAGTCATTTTTTCATATTTAGACAGATTTTAAGGGGCCGACAGGGTCTTCGGGTACTTAGAAGCACTTGGGCCATGCATGACATTGAAATGCGCCTTATTTGCACGTTTTATCTGAAAACACTAAAAACATACATTAAGTACAATATCGTTATAAAAACTAAATAAACGTAAGTTAAAACAACATAAAACGGAACTAGTCGCACCAAATATCTACAATATTGGGTGCTCATCAATTTACAGTCTACAGATCATTGAACAAGTAGTAGAAATTTGGTCTATAGTCCACAATAGAGGTTTCAAACAACGCCGGATCCAGTCCACTGGTACTTAGAGTAAGAGTGATGTTTCGTTAGTTTTAGATAGGTTTCTAAGTAGTCGGCGCGAGGAGGTCATTGGTCGCCAAATAAGTACCCAACACCAGTCTTGGGTAAGTCTCTCGTTGTCAACGGCGGTCTCCTAAGGCGAAGGCAGGGCATGGCAGTGTTGAGGGATAGCGAGGTTTTTTTTGAAAGTTGGATTTATTTTTTGAGTGGGGTGGACTACAAGTGTTTTTGCATATTATTGGATGGATTAGAAGTTTTACTAAGCACCAATTGTGAGTAGCTAGAGATCAAATCTCGAAGAGTTTTTTTTCCTTTTTATCCCCTAAACTATGCCCATTTTCTTTACTTAGTCCATAAACTATCAATTTGACAATTTTATCTCCTCAATTATTATATCGTTACCTACTTAGTTCAATAAATAACGGAAGTTAAGAACTTAGACGGAAAATGTCATATAAGGCCTGTTTGGGACCCTGTAAAGCCGATACTTAATTATGAGAGCTTTAGATATAAAAATTAATTTTGATCCTTTAGGATAAAATGATTAAAAAAATAAGACCTTCACACCGGTTTCAACATATTGAAAATTGGAGCACTTAATTTTTTAACCATATTTTTTAATATTTTAGTACATAAACCTTCTAAAAAAATTAAGTGCTCGAATTTTCAATCCATTTAGAACGGTGCGGAGATCTTATTTTTTGATCATAAATTCTAAAGAGTCATGATTAATTTTTATCTCTAGGCCTATCATAATTAAATATTTATTTTTTATTTGAGACCCTTTAGAGTAGATACTAGATTATGAGAGCTTTCAAAAAAAATTTAATTATAACCTTTTAGCATAAAATGATAAAAAAAAAACTCTTTGCACCGGTTCACACGAATTAAAAATTAGAGAGCTTAATTTTTAATCTATTTTTAATATATAAACAATCTAAATTCTATATGAAGAACTCAGTCTTTTAAAAAAAAATATATGTATGTGTTAGCCTCCATAAAATGCCATGTAAGATTCTAATATATCAACCCTGTAAATAAAAATTAAATGCTCTAATTTTCAATTTGTTTGAATCGGTGCGAAGATCTTACATTTTATCCTAAAGGGTAATAATTAATTTTTATCTCTAAGGTTCTCATAATTAAGTATCTGCTCTAGAAGGTCTCAAACAGGGCCTTACTTGACATTTTCTGTCCAAATTTCTAAGTTCCGTTATCTATTGGACTAAGTAGGTAACGTTATCTATTGGACTAAGTAGGTAACGGTATGATAGTTGAGAGGATGACATCATCAAATTGATAGTTTAGTGCTAAGTAGAAAAAATGGGCATAGTTTAGAGGATAAAAAGAAAAAAAATCTTAACTCTTGAATTATGCAAAATAATTTCCACGCTTTAAATTCGATAAATTCATTCATTTTCAGTATTTAGTGACAAAATTACATGAAAGCCCTACTTCTTCCACTAAGTAAGAGTAGGCTCACCCGTTGGTGCATGTTCAAATGGCTGCCAAGGCTATTTTTCCCTGCTTGCTACAAAATCAAAAAGCCAACAATGACATTGACAATGTTACTGCACCAATTCGGTTTCATTTTAGCATAATCTCAAATTCGTTGGATTAAATTCATCTCATTTTTAATTCAAATTAAATAGTTGAACGAAGTGAAAAAATTGATACTCCGTACTACGGAGTATTATTTTTTTGACATCATCAAATGACAATAGGTAGAGTTAGAATTCCCCAAAAAAAATACTCCTGTCAATGGACAGATTATGGCTGTAGAAAGACAAGTGGTTATGGAGTGAGCTTGCTCTACCAAACAAGAATTCATTTAGTATTAGGATGCGAAATTCGAGAAACTTTTCCTTGAATTAAATGAGAGAAATATACATTTTTAAATTACAAGTATTTTAGAATTATAAACACTTACACAAATCCACAAATATTCATATTGTGACCCACATACATTATACCTCTAGTATGTGCGAGATCCACCAAAAGAAGTGAGTGTGTGTGTGTAAAGTAATTTGTTATAGAGTTCTGGTTAACTGATCGAGCTAGCCCCAGTTAATCCTAGATTTAACTCTTCTTAATTAATTTCTCTAAGTGCAATAAACTATTAAGCAGAGTGATCTGCACAAAGAAGAGTTTGACTTAATTTTTTTAGGGGTCTTTTTTTAATGCATTTAGGGGTCTTTTTTTAATGCATTTTTAATTTTCAATACTTTAGATTAATTTTTTAAGATTAGTCAGTAGTCTTGACTAAGAGAAGAAGGTTTATGACTAAAAGTAAAATTAAAAATTCACTAAAAGCAAAATAAAAACACTGTTTGCCTTAACTAATCTATTTTTAACTTCAATTACTTTTGTATACTTTTTTAATTTCACTCATTGAGACGAATAAATTTTCAAAACTTTTGATGTAAAACAAAGAAAAAACTTAAATGCCAAAGTTTCAACACAATTAATTTAGTTAAAACTCTCTCGAAGTAGTGGAGCCTCTCTCACCATCTAACATGCGATATCATTTTTCATGATAATGATAACTACTTATTTAATTTCCCTTTCTTTTTTTATCGCTGTTTCATTTTCTCATCCTGAGTTATCCAGTAAATTAGTCATGTTCGTAATTTGTAAAACCAGAATGATACGCCTACAACAGAGTTTTACAACATCCACTTACAATGCATCTCTCGCCGTCAAAAAGTACTACCTTGGTTTGCTTTGGCGGTGAGGAGCGTGCGTGCGGAACCGGCTGGGTTTCCCTAGCCGGTTATGACGGTGGCGGCAGATGGCGGCAGGTGGTGGTTGGAGGTTTTTGGGGCGGCTGTCCGTGTGTTGTGGATCTGTGGCGGAGCTGTGGTTTGCTCTGTGTGTCTCGGTTGGCAGGTGCGGCGGTGGTGTTGGGTGGCTGTGCGTTTTGTTTTGCACGGTTTGGTTTTGGGTGGTTGTTTTGGTGTTAGGCCTGGCCCGTTTTTAGGTGTTTGGGTTTTTTTTGGGTCTCTTTGTTGGTTTTTTACCAACTTCAGGTTTTAAGTGTTTTTTTATCTTCCTAGCTTGGGTTCAGTCTGTTTGGCCTAAATCGGTTCATCTGTATGGTTAGGAGATAAGGATTTTGGGTGGTCAGACCGGTGTTTCCAAGTTCTTATTGACTCTGTATTTGTGTTTTGAGTTAAAGAAATCAATCTTTTCACTGATAAAAAAAAGTACTATTTCTTTTATCGGTAAAAGTTGTTTTTAAAAATCCGGATCATTGATTGTTGAGATGGACGGCGAGAGATGTGTGTTGTAAGGGGATGGGCGTGTGTAACATTGTTGTAAAACCAAAAGAATGGGCCAGAAAGGAAGAAAGTACTGGAACAAAAAAGAAAACTAGAGATACATTTTATTGATTTCGTATCATGCATAAAGGGTGGATTTGGCTCGAAATGACTTATATTTTTTTTGTTCTTATTCAAAAAAAATTTGTAATTGATAATTTTGCGTCAAACTTTTGTGACTTATTGATTCGTCTTGTTGAGATAAATCGAAAAAGTAGAAAAAAAAATTGATCGAAACTCATAATTTTTTAAAAAGACAAAAATAAGTCAGAAAGATCAGAAATTGTCTTTTTGAATTTTTCTCTTTATCCAAAAAATTATGAGATTCAATTATAATTTTTTACTTTTTCAATTCCTTTTGTTGTGACAAATTAATAAGTCACAAAAGTTTGATGTAAAGCAAACAAATGCAAAAAAAAAAAAAAAATTGAATAGAGAAAAAATAAAACGCTTGATTTTTAAATCAAAACCCACCTTTTACATGAGTTGTCCTTCAATTTATTTAGTCCGACCAAATTCGTATCTCTTTTTATAAAAGTGTTTTTTCGTGGGACATATTGAGAAATTAGTAGGAAAAGAAGGTTAATCCGTATCTTTCGCGTCCCGTCGTTGGATTCTTGACAAGGAAGATCACTCTCTGGATTCTCAAACGAGCCTGTCTTTTTCACAGAGCCTCTGTTCAGATGTTTACGGAGCTGTTCAATCTCGCGCATTCATTTTGATTTTGTACAGTCCAAATTTTAATAAAATTTTTTCAAAGAAAAACTAATCACAATCAACTATTACCGATAATTGATTTTCAATCTGAATCTTCCAAAAATATTTTAAATGGTCATAATTGAGTTCCGTAAGTTCTCTTTACATAACAGTAGTAAAAAAGATTTTCTCTTCTCTGATAAAAGGAGTAGTAGTGGAGTATCTTTTGTTTAGGAGTAATAATACAAGACCATCTAAATGGTGAAAAAGACGTACGTGAGTGGAGGTTGTTTTTTGTTTTTAAATGAAAGAGCGAGAAATGCATGCTTTTTGTTTGAATTATTTTTTGAAAAAATATTATCCACTTAAAAAATATTCATTACTTCTATTTTTAATTATTATTTTTATTTCTCTCTATCTCTTTTTAATTATTACCTCTACTTTCAATCATTACTCTCATTTTTTTCGTCACTCATAACCATACAAAATTTCTTAAAAACTCATTCAAATACAGCATGCTCATTTAAACAATTGAAATGAACTCGAACCCCGGGACAACATGGGTGTTGTCCTTTATTTTATCCAGGTTGTC
>CM033798.1:2447245-2502664 GCA_019656835.1 Rhododendron ovatum
CATTTCAGCAATGGACCGCTTAGATTTTCTCTCAGCCGAACAGATTTCAGTCATCTATTCGTTTATTGTTGAGACAAAATCTGAATTGTCTATTGCCAGAATTGGATGGCTTAGATGGACAATAAGATCCCGGGGTTGGCGGGTTCAATTAGAATTTGATTTCTACAATTTCGTCTCTACCGAATAGTTAAGTTGAACCACGCCAGATACTCTACAAAACAAACGTTTCTGATCGTTGTTGTGGGCTACGGCCCAAAACCGGACCGAATTGAAGGGTAATAAAACTGGATTGGACACTAACCCGATATAAAGATCCCACCCAAACACCAACAAAGGGTCTTTTTGGGATTTCCCCTCGCACCCTTTTGTTGTGGAGTAGGGTGCCCCATTCCGTATGATAATCAATCCTTTTCGAAATCGAAATCACTCCCTTAATTGTGATTAAATGGAGATAGTTAAGGAAAACCGTCCAGGTTCATCGTCCCCAACTGGAGTGGGTGTCTAAAGAATGAATTTATTGCATCTTTCCAAATCTTTTACCATCGTCTTTTCCAAATTGGCGTGGGTGTCTAAAGAATGAATATAGTAATCCCATGAGAGAATTATAGTAATCCAAAAATCAATCCCAAAAAACTCTTAAATTTGAATCCGAACAAGGCACAGGACTCTGTAATTACAGAGAAACAAATCAGATGCAGACCTTAATCAATCGGTCTCCACCTCCAATGCCATCCATGTCCTCCTCCCTCCTCAAAACCCCACCACTCTCTCTCTCTCTCCCCAAACCCAACAAAACCCATTTCACCCACCTCCCCGTCTCTCTCCTCAAACCCCCCAGAAGGACCCGAATCCAATGCAGCCTCATCGACCCGGATGGAGGAAAACTCGTCTCACTCCTCGTCGAGGAAACCCAGAGGGAGTCCAAGAAGAGACAGGCCCTGTCCCTGCCTCGAATCGGGCTGACCCGGATCGATCTGGAGTGGGTCCACGTGCTCAGCGAAGGGTGGGCTAACCCGCTTAAAGGGTTCATGAGAGAGTCCGAGTTCCTCCAAACACTTCATTTCAACTCCCTGAGAGTTGAGAACGGTGCCGTCGTGAACATGTCGGTGCCGATCGTGCTCGCGGTTGACGACGAGCAGAAGGGGCGGATCGGGGAGTCGACCCGGGTGGCCCTGGTTGATGACGGGGGTGATCCGGTGGCTATTCTTAGCAAGTAAGGGCGTTTGGGTCTTTTCCGTTTCTTATTCGGTTACGGTCTGATTTTTGTTGAAGAAAGATTTTTGCACCTAAAAATGCAGTTCATAATTTACGCAATAAATGAAAGTAGTATATTTTAGAGTGCATTTATAAAATAAAATAAAAATAGAGGGTAAAAATCATTACTCTTTTGTTTTGAGTAATTATTTTTCAAATACGCTGAGCAAAAAAAATATAAAAAATCAAGTACGCTTCCGTAAATGTACTTAAAAAGTTGTCTCTGTTGTAATTATTATAGGGGTGATTTCGGTTCGGTTATCGGTGAAATTTCCGAAATCCGATTCGGTTCAATTATCGGTGAAATTTTCGAAATCCGATTCGGTTCAAATATTTCTAGAACCGATCCCGACTGGAGTTGAGTTCAGTTTGGGGTGGGGTCGGTCTGTTTGGGGATTTCGGTCCACCCGAAATATAAAATTTTCATTTAATTTAAAGTGTATATATGTAATATATATTTATATAAATATTTTACATTTTTAATGTAAAATATATAGTCGTTGGTTCGGTAAAAATTTCAGAAAACTGAGACCGAACCTATTTCAGATCGATTCGGTTCGGTCTGGAAAAATTCTGTCATCACCCCGACCGTGGAAAAATTCTGTCATCACCCCGACCGAAAACAGATCCGATCGGTCGGTTTTTTGTGTTTTTTTTCGGTCCTTCAGTTTATGTAACACCCCTAGTTGTAAATACTAAATACGCACAATACTAGTGCTGACTGGAACCGGGGTAGGCCTATTCCCTCGAAGGGTATGGTATGGTGATTGCTGAGATGGACGGTTGGAATAACACACTACTGCCCTGTGGTGCGGAGGTGCACTATAGGTCCTGGAGAAGACTGGAAGAGTCTCCTTTTAAATCCGGCTCATTGAAAACACTTTTGGACTGCTAGAATAATGCACTATAGCCCTGTAGTGCATAGGCAGAGGTGCACTACAAGGTCTCCAATTCCGTGTTGAAAACAAATTTTGTAGTTTATATTGTAAAAAAGTGGGGTGCAAAAATCTTTTTGTTTTTTCTTTTGGGTGGGGGCAGGGAAAAGCCTCTTCATTTGTTTTTTGATAGTGCCATCTTCTATCTAGATGGTGTTCTGGTTAGGTTTTTTGAATGGTTAAGGGTGTTTTTTTGTGCTTAAAACAGTTTTAACTTTTCGGTTTGTGACTGAAATAAGACAATATGGACTGAATTTTTATTATATCGAATTTTTTGGGGTCCTTTGTAGACATTAGACATTTCATTCATATGTTTTAACTTTTGGATTATTAGAATTAAGATGAATCTGTAAACTACTGACAAATTTCCACCAGAAGTTAAAAGAAAAAGGTTCAGTGAAAGATGGTCTGAAACAAAACCAAAGTCATTAGAAGCGGGTTGCTATTAGTTATCTGATAGTTTTGATACTTCATTTTTAAGATGCAACGATTATGCTGTTGTTTGGGATCTACAAATATACAAATTAGATGTTGAGTAGAGGAAGGATAACCGCTTGCTGGCTGGGAGCTGTATGAGCCGTAACGTCCAAGTAAAGTTCCGTGAGGAGGGCGGCGGACAGAAATCAATGGGGTCTGCTCTTCCAATTTTTGGTAGTAGTAGTTTAAAATGGGATTGTTGAGTGTAGGATTTGGACTCAAGTTCTATAAAGTTGGAAAGTGCACGTGTCCTTACAGTAATCTTAAAAACTTCCCTAGGTAGAGCTGTGGTGGGATAGTTTAACTTTAGAAGCTTGGTAAGTTTTCAGGTTAGGTAGTAGCTTAGACAATGGGCTCTTAGAAGTGAGAAAGTAGAGTGAATATGTATTGAGAGAGAGTCAGGGTGATGAGATTTGCAGAGATTGGTTATGTGGGTACATGTTTAATATAGTTTGTACTAATAACCACCAATGAATTCAATTATTTGTCGTGCATTTTCAATTTGAAGAAAAGTCCTGAAGCATTATTGTCTGTGAATGCTTCATATTCTGTAGTCTTGTCTTCACTGAGCAAATCAGAGATGTTAATGTGTTCTTCATGTTTGAAAATTTTCCGGGGGTCACATTACCCTCACGTAGGAGTCGGATGCCCCATCGTGGATTTTGCAAATTTAAGCATGCATCAAATAAGTGAAAAGCATGCAGATTCCAAACAACTTTCAAGTGATCAAATTGAGTCCTTTGACCCTTTTGTGTATGATAACTTATCATTGAGCTCGGCCTTACCCTGCATTTTACCATTCCTTTCGTTTTCCTCAATAAATCATTGCTGCCTCTGCAGTGCATATCTCTTGATATATTTCTGAGATGCTCAGTATGATTTGGATAGCAACAAGAAAGTCTGAGAATTTTCTCAAGCTCCCTATTTCTATCCATTCCAGTGATTCATCCTATATTGTTGCAGTGAAATTATTCCCGTAAATTGCAGAATCTATAAACCTTGAAGAGTAAGAGTTATTTCTTTTCACGCAAATTTGCTTCACATTTTAGTTAGTGGGTGAAATAATATCCAGTATTCTAGTCAAAATCGCTTCTACTTAATTGCCAGTCTCACTTCAGGGGATTAGCCAAGATTATCAAAGTACTCTCACGACTCCTCCCGTAAATATGGACACCTTCCATTTGTCAGAAGAATCTACTTCACTGAGTATGTGCTATCATTGGTATGACTGGATTTCAATGTTTAGTTCAAACCTGTGCTTTATCAGAAATCTTTGATGTTCGCCTATTTGGTTTATGTACTTCTTATGAATCATAGTTGTCTATATTAATTTCATCATTTACAATCCTATTTAGTTAATAATCGTGTAAACCAATGGCTTGCCAAGAGTTTCTAATGTGGTCTCCCTTATGCAATGAATATCTCTAGTATTGAGATATACAAGCACAACAAAGAAGAACGAATAGCAAGAACTTGGGGTACAACTGCCCCTGGTTTACCTTATGTTGAGGAAGCAATCACCAATGCTGGGAACTGGCTCATTGGAGGTGACTTAGAGGTGATAGAGCCGATCAAGTACAACGACAGTCTTGATCACTTCCGGATGTCTCCTGCGGAACTCCGTGAGGAATTCACAAGGCGTAATGCTGATGCTGTGTTTGCTTTCCAACTTAGGAACCCTGTGCACAATGGGCATGCTTTGCTTATGACAGACACTCGTCGTAGGCTACTTGAGATGGGATACAAGAATCCTGTGCTATTGCTTCATCCGTTGGGAGGGTACACGAAGGCGGATGATGTTCCCCTTAGTTGGAGAATGAAGCAGCATGAAAAGGTTAATATGCCATTATCCTTGGCCGCGCGGCTTTTTCTTTTTCTTTTTTCTTTTTCTCGTATGTGGATTGATCGACGAGACCAGGGTTGGGGTCTTGGAGATAAAAGCGCTGCTGTCCCCGGTTAATTTGGGGTCTAAAGTGGAATTTCTAAGTGGACATTTCTTATTTGTTTTTTTTGCAAGCAGAGGCAGTTTTTTGCTTACATATAATCTGTCGTGCTCACTCTGTTTGCACAAAAGAAGTAATTAACTCCATTTAGGATTGTGGTTTTAGGAATTCGGTTTTCAAACAGTCATAGGAAAATGGGCTTTAACAACTAAAAAATTTGGGTTATTTTCATTGGAACTTGAGGTCAGTATCAGCCTGTAATTTCTTAAAATCTTTACTTGGGCTTATTCTTGTACTCCCTCCGTTTCTTTTTAAGTGTCCTGTATTCCATTTTAGGCTGGTCCTAAATAAGTGTATTTTTGTAAAGTTAGTGGATAAAAGTTAGTATATTTTTATTTTGCCCCTAAAAGTAGATTCTTTTTTGAAAAGTTGGTGAGTAATGATGATGTCTCCATAGAGGGTAAGTATGGAAAGTAATATTTTGGAGGTACTATTATGTTGACTCCTAAAACTGCGTGAAAGTCAAACTGGGACACTTAAAAAGGGACGGAGGGAGTATGTGGTTTTGTTGTGGATATTATACTCAAACCTTACTTTTGGACATGGAGCCTAAGGCAGAATTAGGTTTTGTCCCCGGAGTTCCGTACAGAGCTGTGTTTGGATCCTGGATTAGTGGAGGGAAAGGAAAAGTAATGGGAAAGGCATGCAAACATCTTAAAATAATTTTTAGTATTGTGGCTCCCATTTGGGAAACATTGACATCGAGGGACTCTGAAATGAGCTCTGCTGAGCATGGCTATTTGCCTCCTTTGCTTATTTTGTTTGCCATTTTAAATGGTTTCTCAGGTTCTGGAAGACGGTGTTCTTGATCCAGAGACAACTGTGGTTTCTATATTCCCATCACCAATGCACTATGCGGGTCCAACAGAAGTGCAGTGGCATGCAAAGGCTCGGATCAATGCGGGGGCCAACTTTTATATCGTGGGTCGGGACCCAGCTGGTATGAGCCATCCAGTTGAGAAAAGAGATTTATATGATGCTGACCATGGGAAGAAGGTCCTGAGCATGGCTCCGGGACTGGAAAGGCTAAACATCCTGCCTTTCAAGGTGTGCATATCACCTTATACCTATTATTTGAAGCTTATTTAGTTTCAATTTGAAATTACATTCTTAGGAAATTGTACTTCATTAGCCCTTTGGGGATTTAGTCTCACTTTTTGAGTTTTCAACTTAGCTGCCATTTCAGCATAAAAAACCTCAAAAAGCCAACTTTTAAAAGCAGTGGGGTTAGCGCTAAATTACTGGAAACACACAAGGGATTGCATTTGTCCTTCAAATTAGTGAGACCTCGACTATTCATTGATGTTATGTACAACTGCAGGTGGCTGCATATGACAAGACTCAGGGTAAGATGGCATTCTTTGATCCCTCAAGGTCTCAGGACTTTCTGTTCATTTCAGGCACAAAGGTACTTTCTGACTCGTAGTAGCACTAACATATTTTTTCTATCTGAAAAGTGGCTAAAACACGTCAAAAGACAAAAATATATTCCATGGAAATGCCTTGGGCTGCCTTTGGATTTACAGGTTTGAAACTAATGGATTTTGCATCACTTATTCACTTTGTATTTGTATCCACTAAATCATTTTTGAGTCTCCATTTCAAAATGGATTGCAGAGATTTAGATCGTCTAATTTGAAATGACTTTGACTAGAGTTAGTTGAATCTCTCTACTTTAGTAATCTACCTTTACTTTGCATGAATTTCAGCAAAATGCATCTTTTCTATCTGTGTGCAATCATCTACTTAATAATTATCAGTCTACATCCCGTAGGTAATCTTCCTCCATTTTGATTAAGGTAACCCTTCACTTCAAATCTGACTCATGCAAACATAGCTTTCATTTTGGTGAATCAACCTAACTGAAAAAGAAAAGAAGTGCACTACATTGGTGGTGTTACATGTAGACACTATTACTCAGCTGATTGGTTGCTTGATTACCCCACAGATGCGAGCGCTAGCAAAGAGCGGAGAGAACCCTCCAGATGGGTTTATGTGTCCCAGTGGTTGGAAGGTGTTGGTAGAATACTACAACAGTTTGGCTCCCACCGGTAATGGCAAAGTCGCTACACCTGTGCCTGCTTAGAAGGATTTGCTGTATGATTATGTTATAGTTTGGGAGAAACTAAAGACTATATTCACTCTCCATTGGGTTATTTGTTCAAAGGTACGTAAAGATTCAGTGTCCAGCTCTTGAATAAATCATGAGGCAGATTTGTCCTCGTAGCTGTCATTAGAGCTCCAAAGATGGCAGCTTGAAATTGTGCACTGTATCATATTGTGATAGTGCTTTTACAGGGACATGTTGAGTGATATATATCTTGTTCTCCTGTTCTTCGGTCGTCTTTCCTTTTGTTGTTTGGGTAGATGTAATTCATAGTGGAACACTAGATCTGGAGATCACTCTAGAGGACCGCCTCATTGACCAGGTTAATCCAGATCTTTTCTGAACATACTCTGCTTACAAGAAAACTGCCAACACACGTGAGTTACCAGATACCCAAGAGGTTTTCGATCAAATAATACCAAAGACCTAACTGATCTTGTAGACAGATTTAGGGTTAACATAGGAAATTTCACTCCCAAATCCCAATCCCAATCCCAAACAGCAACCACTTAGGCTAAAAAGCAGACACACAAATAACATAGGGCAAGCAGAACCTGAAATAAAATTCTGAAATAGTACTCCCAGTTAAGTAAGAGAAGCCAGAGATCCCAACAAATGAGTACCCAATGAAAACCAACACAAATGGAATTCATAAAGACAAAAAAGAAAAGAAAAAACACTATCCTAGAAAGATGCAAAAAGCTACGTAAAAGGAGAAAACAATCCACAAAGAGAGAGAACAGAACACTAAAACAGAGAGAAAAAAGAACCTCCTATTCCTTTTTCACCATCGAGTGGCGGTCCCGGTAGCTCTGTTGCTTTGTCATCTCTGTTGCTTTGTCGTCTGAATAGACTCCAAAGTTGCGCGACACACTTCGTCGTAACTCCAATGGCATCAAAGGGAAAGTTGTATGAGGGAGGAGTAGAACCTCCTCACCGGAGTTGGTGGGGGATGCCGGATCTAACTCTGACAGTGTCGAAGAGAAAGATGTTTGAGGTAGGGGTGGACCCTCATCGCTGGAGTTGGTGGCAGATGCCAGATCTAACTCCGGAGGCACAACCCCCTCTCCCAAAAGAAACAGTTTCTCGGGAACAGGAATCCACTTGACAACCCACCCAAGTGGCCAAGAAACTGAAGCAAACCCAACACAAACTCCCCACTGCCACCAATTCAACCTTTCCGTATCGGCAAAATTCCTCAAGAACTCCACCATCACCACCTGAAGAACAATCGTCACCCCAACAATCACCAAAAACAACTTATTCTTATGAATTCCTTCAAACACATTCTTCTTCTCGAGTTTCCTTGCATTGAATTCGTTGAACACTTGACACAGTACGAAAACATTGAAGAGCATAGTGTCATTGACTTCCGAACTCACTTTGAAAATCGCTTCGCCTTTGAATTGTAAGGTAAGCATCACGGCAGTTTGGTAAAATGCCTGGCAGAGTAGGTTCCTCCACAGAATGTTGGTCATAAGTGGCTTTGTTCGACCCACTGGTGGTTTCTCCATTAGCTCATTTGTGGGCTTTCCAGTGGCTAAAGCTAAAGCACCCAAAGTGTCCATAATCAAGTTGAGCCATAACAATTGGAAGGCAGAAAGTGGGACCTCTCCAGCTGAAATCGCCGCCGCAAAGTTGATGAAAAGGGCAGCAATGTTCACAGTGAGTTGAAACTGAATGAATTTCTGAATGTTGGTATAAACACATCTCCCCAACCGTAAAACAGTGGCCACAGACTCGAAATTGTCGTCTAAGATGACAATGTCGGAGTTCTCTTTCGCCACTTTGGTCCCCTCTATTCCCATTGAAAGGCCTATGTCGGCTTTTTTTAGTGCTGCTGCGTCGTTTCCATCCCCAGTTACTGCTACCACGTGCCCTTTTTGTCTCAAGCACTGTACCATTAGGAGTTTGTCGACTGGAGAAGATCTCGCCATCACGCAGATTTTGTCGACCTTCTCCATCCGTTCCTCCGGTGTGTAGTTCCTGAATTCCACCCCTTCTACCACTTCTCCACTTTTCATGTCCTGGTTAGGCTTGAGTATCCCACATTCGGTTGCTATTGCTCTAGCCGTGAAAATATTGTCGCCCGTGATCATTTTCACGTTCACTCCCGCGTATTGACACTCTTCCACGGCTTTTTTCACACCTGGGCGACACGGATCCTTCAAACCAACTAGCCCCAAAAGGGCTAAACAGTTTTCCTCTAAATGGATTTTTCCTTTTTCCTTTTCTTGTTCTGGAACTTGCTGGTGTGCAAAAGCAATGCACCGTAGGCTACTAGCAGCCATACCTTGGATTATTTGATCAAATTTCTTCCTTTCAAAATCATCTAAAACCTTGATGTTTCCAGAGACATTGTAGTAATTCGAGCACATTGCCAGTACCACCTCTGCTGCCCCTTTCCAGTGCACATTCGTTGTGTTTTCACCCTTCTTCCTCATTAAAACACCACTTCTTTTCTTCGTCGAGTTGAATGCTTCAACATGTACAATCTCACAACTCTGCTTAAGTCCGTCCATATCCAAGTTCAGTTTTGAAACAGCCCAAGAAAGAATCGCCTTTTCTGTTGGGCTGCCAGAGAACTCAAACTCATACCCTGAAACGGTCTTACAAACCAAACCAGTTGTGTTCAAACCGACACCTTGGTGGAGTAATTCAACTACACTGCTTGCAATAGAAGAGGAACCGTTTTCGTTTATAGAATCCTGGCCAAGCCAGAACTTTGTCACCTTCATCTGGTTAAGAGTAAGCATTCCGGTTTTGTCCGTGCAAATAGTGGTAGCTGAACCAATTGTTTCGCAAGCGGAGAGCTTGCGAATCGTGGCGTAATCACTCATCATCTGCCTCCTCGAATAAGCTAAAGTTAGAGTCACAGCCAAGGGCAACCTTTCTGGGATTGCGACGTCCACTACAGTTACAGCAGCAGCTATGATTGCGACGACAGAGTTTATGATGTTGCTGGCTTTGGTTTTGCTGCCATTGTACTCTGTGTTCCCATTCTCGTCCTTTGTGTTTCCGGTGAAGTACTCGATTAGTAAGATGACAAAGACTAAGGATGCGATGGATAAACCGACGTTTTTGAGTAATGAAGTGAGTTTCTTGAGTTGAGATTTTAGAGGGGTTTGTTCATTGGAGTCCATGCTGATGGTGCTCATGCTTTCTCCCCAGATTGTGTTCATTCCGACTGAGGTGACTAGCATTCGACCATATCCATCAGCTACCTGTGGGAAATTCAGACACGAAGCTATTTAATTTTACAGAAAGGATTTTAGGCTATGTGTCATGGAAGGCTTCGATCTTACAAATTTTGGAATACCTTGGTGCCAGATAACAAGAATGGATTCTGTGTAAGATCAACTTCTACATGGTCTCTTTCTCCAGTGATGCTTGATTCTTCTACTAGCAAGGAGTGCCCGTTGATGAACAATCCGTCGGCTGGAACTTGGTCTCCGATCTCCAAGTAAACAACATCTCCTACAACAATATCGAAAATGGAAACTTGTTGCCGCCTTCCGCTTCTCACGATGTTGACAAGGATTTTGCTGATTTCTCTGGATAACTTGACAAGCTCTTTGTTTT
Organism: Rhododendron ovatum; assembly: GCA_019656835.1. Taxonomy (NCBI): domain Eukaryota; kingdom Viridiplantae; phylum Streptophyta; class Magnoliopsida; order Ericales; family Ericaceae; genus Rhododendron; species Rhododendron ovatum. Next base: position 2,457,604 of record CM033798.1, read on the forward strand.
TCCTGAAGTTGTGTATTGCGGAGATTGCTATGCCTGGAAGGACTGCGACAAATATGCTTCCTCCATCGTACCTATTAGGATTTAGATAGATTTTCAAAGGAACAAATTATAGGCCAGAAAACTTAAACCTTCAACAATACGTACCATCCTTCTCCCAAGCCATTTTCCTTGATGCCGAATCCAAGTGAAAGTGCTGCAAATACAAGAAGTATCAAAGCAGTGGGATCTCTCAGAGCCTGGAACACGAAATAGAAGAGATTTTTGGCAGGCGGGCTTGGGTAAGTATTCGATCCAAACGCTTGGTTTCGTCGCGAGACATCCTCAGCGTCTCCATCAATCCCACCATCCAAGTTTGTTTTCAGATGAGAAGCAAGACCCTCAACTCCATTATATTTCCCAAGCTGGCCCAGATTTCTCTTCTTCACGACATGGGTGAGGACTGGTCGATCAATTGTGGGAAAATGGGGGTGCGGCTCCATGATCTCGATAACAACTCTGTCTGAGTGAACACGTGAGGAGAAGGCCCTTGAGCAATAGATGGTAGAGAATGCCATGTGCCATCTCTTTTGGTTGCGTTTAGCACTTTGCATGTCTTCATCAAAAACACAAAACAAGATTTGGATTAGTACATGTGAAAAAGGAAAGAGAGAAAATGGTGATAAGGAAAATGATTTACCCGAGAAAAGTAATGTAGCGTGCAATGTGAACAAGGGTTTAGATCTCTCTCTCTCTCTCTCTCTCTCTCTAGATCTCTCTCTCTCTCTCTCTCCCTCTCTCTCTCTGTCTGTGTGCAAATGTGATGAGTTGTGATGGTATCTGCATCTCCTTTGGGTATTTATAGAAAGAGTGCAGACATAAGTAGGGGAATGTACGTCTGCTGATTCGCGTATGATGCGTGTTGACGTATCACACCCGCCAAATCATTTCCTCGAAAAGGTGAAAGTAGAGTGGGACAGATGAAAGCACTTTCCTAGCTCATTGGCCAATCCAATTTCGTGAAATCCTTCTCTTTTGGAAAGTTCGGTTGCCGACATAAGCAACGGAGTGTTGTATCAGGAAAACTTTTTTTACGGACGGCTCCGTGAACTGAGCTTTATTGAGGAGCCCAATTTTGTGCGTCCAAAAGTACTTTGGGCAATTCGGATTGCAAATCAATTTCGATTGCCGAAATAGGCGGGCGAGATTGTGCGGAGCCGTGAATAACTTATCTCTCGCGTTGTTTATTCTTTTTTTTCATTAAGTCAAACAATTGTTTATACCCGTTTTTGGTACCAAATCTCAGATCAGCGCTAGAGGGTCATTTAATTAAGTGTTAATTAAATTGGCCCGATATTCATTGTTTTTTCGGGCTAAAAATTAATGGGCTACACTAATTTTGTGATTTGAAATAAGGTCCAATTTATTAAAATCCAAGTGAAGTGAGATGCACCGAATAATCTTGCCTTTGGAAGCCTCATCCCACGAAAAGGGGAAGTTGGGTACACGTTTTTCCGAAAGAATATTGAAAGGCCATTTGAATAGTTAAATGGCCCCATTTTCTTGTATTTAAGGAGTGGGATGTTAAATAACTACCTTTTGGTGCCCCATGATCAAGCTCAACTTCTGTGACCGCCAACGTAAACAAAGGAGGACCAACATGGGACACTTGTGTATGCATGGTGAAAGTGGGAAATCTGATTCAGACCTGAAGCAGTTTGTTTTTCATTTATAAAAATACCAATTTGGAAGACGAAAAACGAGTCCAGCATCATTCAAAGCTCAATGCTTCAACAAACTTTCCTACTTTCAACAAAGTAGGCATATCCAAGTGAAAGAATGACATGTTTCGTAAAGCGGAAAAATAACAACCTTAACGGAACGGGGCCTTACGCTCTTGATTTCTAATTTCTAACTTTCTATCCAAGTAAGAAACATAGACTGCTATTGTTGTAAAGAGTAAGGAAAAGATGCTATGATAAATATTCCAATAAATACTAGAGCTGATACTGAAACCAAATCATTTCTTCATAATAATATGTTGTACGATTTATTATTTCTCCAGTTCCATAACAAAGAGATTTATTGTTCTATATATAAAATAAACCAATTCTTTACACATCAAAGAATTTGAACTCCCCTAAGAAAAACTACCGACCCCGACGATATAAGGCTCGATTTGATTTGGTTTGGTTTACGTATGAGTCTAAAACATAACCAGAAACCTAATTGATCACAGCTTTTGAATTCCCCAATTTGAGATAGCTGAAAAATGGCTTTTCTGGAACAGGAATCCATTTGACAGTCCATCCAATAGGCCAAGAAACTGAAGCAAATCCAATGCAGACTCCCCACTGCCACCAATTCAACCTCTCCGTATCCGCAAATTTCTTCAAGAACTCCACCATCACCACCTGAAGCACAATCGTCACCCCAACAATCACCAAAAACAACTTGCTCTTGTGAATTCCCTCAAACACATTCTTCTTCTCGAGTTTCCTTGCATTGAATTCGTTGAACACTTGACACAGCACAAAGACATTGAAGATCATGGTGTCGTTGACTTTCGAGCTCACGTTGAGTATCGCTTCGCCTTTGAATTGTAACGTAAGCAAGATCGCGATTTGATAAGCTGCCTGAGAGAGCAAGTTCCTCCACATAACGTTGGTTATGAGAGGCTTTGTTCTTCCCACTGGTGGTTTCTCCATTAGCTCCTTTGTGGGTTTTTCAGTGGCTAAAGCCAATGCTCCCAATGTGTCCATAATCAAGTTAACCCATAACAATTGAACCGCGGAAAGTGGGACCTCTCCGGCAGAAACCGCGGCGACAAAGTTTATGACAAGGGCAGCTACATTCACAGTGAGCTGGAACTGAATGAACTTCTGAATGTTGGTATAAACACATCTCCCCCACCTTAAAACAGTGGCCACGGACCCGAAATTGTCGTCTAAAATGACAATGTCGGAGCTTTCTTTTGCCACTTCAGTCCCCTGTATCCCCATCGAAAGGCCTATATCAGCTTCTTTCAGTGCTGGCGCGTCGTTGGTTCCATCCCCAGTGACCGCCACCACGTGCCCTTTTTGTCTCAGGCATTGCACCATTAGGAGTTTGTCGAATGGAGAAGATCTCGCCATCACGCAGATTTTGTCGACCTTCTCCATTCGTTCCTCCGGTGTGTAGTTCCTAAATTCCACCCCTTCTACCACTGCTCCACTTTCCATGTCCTGGTTGGGCTTGAGTATCCCACATTCCTTTGCTATTGCTCTAGCCGTGAAAATATTGTCGCCCGTGATCATTTTCACGTTCACTCCTGCATATTGACACTCTTCCACGGCTTTTTTCGCTCCCGGGCGACACGGATCCTTCAAACCAACTAGCCCCAAAAGGGTTAAACAGTTTTCCTCTATATGAACTTTTCCCTCTTCATTTTCTTGTTCTGGAACTTGCTTGTGGGCGAATGCGATACATCGTAGGCTACTAGCGGCCATACCTTGGATTATTTGATCAAATTTCTTCCTTTCAAAATCATCCAAAACCTTGATGTTTCCAGAGACATCGTAGTAATTCGAGCACATTGCCAGTACCATCTCTGCTGCCCCTTTCCAGTGCACATTCGTTGTGTTTTCACCCTTCTTCCTCATCAAAACGCCACTTCTTTTCTTTGTCGAGTTGAATGGTTCAACATGTACAATCTCACAACTGTGCTTGAGTCCCTCCATATCCAAGTTCAGTTCCAAAATAGCCCAAGAAAGAATCGCCTTTTCTGTAGGGCTACCAGAGAACTCAAATTCGGACCCTGAAATGGACTTGTAAACCGAACCAGTCGTGTTCAAACCAACACCCTGGTGGAGTAATTCAACAACACTGGTTGCGAGAGAAGAGGAACCATTTTCATTTACAAAGTCCTGGCCAAGCCAGAATTTTGTCACCTTCATCTGGTTAAGTGTGAGGGTTCCAGTTTTGTCCGTGCAAATAGTGGTAGCCGAACCCATTGTTTCGCAAGCAGAGAGTTTGCGAACCATGGCATTGTCACTCATCATCCGCTTCATCGAATAAGCCAGAGTGAGAGTCACAGCCAGAGGCAACCCTTCTGGAATTGCGACAACCACTATAGTCACTGCAGCAGCTATGATTGCTACGACAGAGTTTATGATGTCGTCGGCTTTGGTCTTGCTGCCGGTGTACTCTGTGTTCCCATTTTCATCTTTTGTGTTTCCGGTGAAGTACCGGATGAGTAAGACGACAAGGACCAGGAAAGCGACGAGTAAACCAACTTTCCCGATGGATGAGGTGAGTGTGTTGAGCCTGGATTGTAGAGGGGTTTGTTCGTTGGAGTCGTTGCTGATTGTGCTCATCATTTCTCCCCATGTTGTGTTCATTCCTACTGAGGTGACTAACATCCGACCAAACCCATCAGCTACCTGTTGGAAATTCAGAGACTTATTAAGTCGTTGAATTGTACTCAAAGTATCTTAGACTAATCATGGAGAATCCGAGCACTCTCTCTCCTACTCAACTGACCGCTCTCTCTCCTCTTTCTCGGCCTCTAAATCGTGGCCATCCAAAACAAGTTAGCCAAAAATTTCTCGTGTATCATGATAACCAAAAATTGTTGTGACGCTAATTAGAGTCACAATAAATCGCTATAAGAAATTTATACTCACTTTCACTGCAGGGAGGTTATGACATAATACCTATCTATCCTGTAAATTTAGTCCATTAATTCATTCTGGATGTACCATAGCACATATCCAAGTCAAATTTTTTTGATAAATTTGCTTTTGTCCTTGCTCTTTAAGAGCTCTTCATTGTAGTTGGAAGTTCAGAACACAGTTATGTTGTTTAGTAAAATATGATTTCAAGTCAAGACGTGTCATCAGGGGCGGAGCCAAGATTTTTAATTAGTGGAGTCAAAAATTATACTCATATCCAAGTATCCAACTAATTTTACTTAGTAATCAAAACAAATAATTAAATCAAGAGGTTAATCAAAAAGAGTAGATATGTAATGATCTTTGCGCTTTTGCTTTGTAAATTGTAATTCACGAGGTAAGACTTTGCATATATTGGAAACGATGCATCATAATCTCATTTGTAATGTCAACTCATGAGGAGAAGAGAATATTTTGAGAATTTATATCGTATCTGGTGTTTGAATCTCGTTGAGGCAGTTTAAAATTTTTTGTCGGGTTATAATAGCAAAAATTTTTGTGGGGCAGTTTAAGCTTTTAAAATTGTTAACGAAGTGGACTTGACTAAAATAAGATGGAAGGCTTCAATCTTAATCAATTGCGAGTACCTTGGTGCCAGAGAACAAGAATGGATTCTGTGTAAGATCAACTTCAACATGGTCGCTTTCCCCTGTCATGCTAGATTCATCTACTAGCAACGAGTGCCCGTCAATGAACAACCCATCAGCCGGAACTTGATCACCAATCTTCAAGCAAACGACGTCTCCCACGACGATCTCGAAAATGGAAACTTGTTGCCGCCTTCCGTTTCTCACGACGTCGACTTGGATGTTGTTGCTTACTTTGGATAACTTGACGAACTGTCTGTTCTGCCTGAAGTTGCTTAGTGCTGAGACTGCTATGACCAGAAAGACTGCAACAAATATGCTTCCTCCGTCGTACCTGTTAGGATATTATAGTGGATGTCATGTATTAGCACAAAAATGAAAATTTTCTTCAAGAAAAATAATTGAAAGATAGCGTGTTGCGGGAACAATGAGAGAGAGACGAAAAATTGATGTTGTAAAGATGTACTATGTCTCCTTTTTGAACAAGTTAAAATTGTGGAACATAATTTGGATAAAGCAACTCGTCAATCAAACATGTCTGATGTCTCCAAGTAGCACAATAGGGTAACAGACATAGAGCCGTTATATTACAATTGCCGAAATATAGTGAATAGTACTCATAAAAATAATCATCTATAATGTATAGTAATGTGCATAAATGAGAGAGATTAAGTCGTACGCGTGTCACGAATTTTAGTGCGCGCAAATAGTAGAAAGGTCCTTTATTTGAATTGACACAAACAAATGTGAGAACTAATTTTCACATTCTTCTATTTGAACCAGGGCAAGCTTGCTTCTGCAATCGGCCTTGGCTGATTTTGCCTTAATTTATTTGTTCTCGCTGCTCATACTTAGAGCAACTAAGCCGGCCTTGAAGTTTTCTTCATATACTTAAAGTTTATTAATGGGATGATTTTACTTTCAAAAAGAAAACCATGCAATCCTTTTTCCTTTTCTTTCTCTCTCTCTCTTTTTTTTTTTTTTTTATCCTTTTTTGTCTTGAAGAAGATACATAAAAGTGGGTCAGAAGTAAATAAAAGCTCTCAAAAGTCTTTAATAGTCTTACCGATACTTTTCCGACGAACAAGGGACATGCTCTGTATATTATAGAAGACTTCGGAGTCACGTTTTGATTGATCTTCTATGAAGTAGTCTTGTCTTATAAACTATGAAATCGGGACACTGGGCCTAATGGTTGTATGGTAAAGAGAGGAAGTTCACGCCTTTGTTAACAAAAGGTCTATCAACATAACTCCAGACACATTAGCGTACGGAGTCTTTTTCCAAGTGAAGGTATGTTTTAAAATGATGTTCTAACATTGCTCTCTTGTCAATGGGAGTGGGATGGGGGTTTTAGTATAGGCGTTCGTAACGTAAGCCGAAAAAACAACTGAAATTATTAGCAAGACACTACAAGAAAAAGTATTTTTTGTGACGAAAAAAATGGTGACAAAATTTAATTTTGTCACTTAATGAGTATATTGGTGACGAAAAAATAAATTCGTCACTGATTTGACCAATACAAAGAATCTAATGAAATAAACCAAAACTAAGGATCTTAAACCTCAAGCAATACGTACCATCCATCTTTCAGGCCATGTTCCTTGATGCCAAATCCAAGTGAAAGTGCAGCACATACTAAAAGTATCAAAATGGTGGGATCTCTCAGAGCCTCCCACACGAAATACAACAAACTTTTCTCGGGTGGCCTCCGGTAAGTATTCGATCCAAACGCTTTGCTTCGTCGCGAAACATCCTCGACGTCCCCGCTAATCCCATTCTCCAAATTTGTTTCAAGACCCCAAGCCAGCCCCTCGACCCCATCATACTTTCTAAGTTGGTCCAGGTTTTTCTGCTTCACGATCCCAGCAAGGACCGACTGATCGACTTTCGGAAAGCAGGGGTGCGGCTCGAAAACATCGATAACGACTTTGTTTGACGAGATAGGGCATTTCTTTCTGGGTTTTTTTAAAAGGTTGGCGGAGAAGGCCCTCGAACAGTAGATGGTAGTGAATGCCAAGTGCCATCTCTTTTGGTTGGGTTTAGAGAGTATGGTGGTGGGAAGAACAAGCATGGATCTCTCCAAGTTATCCAAGCTAGCTTGGAGTGGTGAAAATATGTTTTCAAAAACACAAAAAAAAAAATGTGATTTTTGACGTTTGTGTGGCAATGTGAAGAAGGATTTAGATCTTAGATTTCTCTCTCTGAATAGTGCAAAGGTCAGCGTTGGTGATTTGCAATTGTAAGGGTTTAAGGGTTTAAGGAGGTATTTATAGATGTTTGGCCGCGTAAAGTACGGCGTCAATCTATTGGTACGTAAAAACAGTATACAAAATGTCTCCCCCATCTCTCAATTTTAATTCACACCTAGCAAAAAAAAAAAAAAACCCTTAGCGAAACTAATTAAAAATTTGCCTCATTATAATTTTGATCTGGTATTTTATTGGATAATTTTGTATTTCATAATTTTTTTTTCTTCGCTTTTTGTCATAATCTTTGAGATTAATCATTCTTCTTGATAAAAGAAATAAAAAAATGTATAAAAAAAGGGCACCGAACTTAAAAGAAATTCATGCAAGACGATAAAAGTATCAAAAATACCAGTTGTTTGGCATTTTTATGTCTTTAGTTAATTTTTTTTTAATCTTTTCATCATAATTTTTTGATTTTTATATTACTCTTATCGAGACGAATGATTAATCCAAAAAAAATTACATAAATCTCACTAAAATTCAAAAAAAGATGAATAGTAAGTATGGGTGTAATCGAGTTGTGAACAAATTGACCCGAGCACCAAGTTAACAAAGGATAAATTACCGAAATCTCCCCCAAGGATTCTACAAATTACAGATTGCTCTCACATTTGTCGTGATGTAGCCACAAGGAAATTCGACCAAATCTATTTAACATTATCAAACCCTAATAACAATTGAACAACACACTGTCCTTTTATAACTTGTGAAAATGTTGCAGAGGTGCGAAAATAGTCTTTTACTGGCCAAAAAAAGATAGGCTGGTCAATTATAATTATGATTTCATGGCGTCAAACAGATTCCATCGAACTTCTCAGCAGCTACACCATGACAAGGGAGTACTTTGTTTTGAGACAGGGGAGTATTTTGTGATTTCCCAAACATGAGGGGGGCAATATATAACTTTTTAAAACTGCAGGGTGGTTTTGGTAATTTACCCATATAAAATTTGGAAGAATAGAATTTACACACTTTAATTAGAATCTCTTTTTTTTTTTTTTGATAGGCAAAACAAGGTGTAATTAGAATCTTTTACCGGCCAAAGGGAAAGGGGAAGGGGAGAGGAAATGAGTTAAAATAAAAATGCGTCAAATCTTCAAATTCGATACGTTAATCCTTAGAAGTCAGGTACGTAATTTAAGGAAACTTTCATCGTCTTAATTTGTTGCTTTGTGCGTAATTCATTCTTTCTTGCCTTTGGCTTGAAGGTTTGACCCCAAGTCAAAGTTTACTACGCGTGAGTCGAAAATGCTTAGGTCGGTCACCTTGACCTTGCTCATCAGAAAACGGATAGCAGTTCCCACACTCTGTGCCAAATCATTCTGTGATGTTTATCATAAACTATTTTACGGAGGCGCTTAATTATACGCGTCTAAAAGTGTTTTGGACGATCCAAGTTTAAAAAAAAAAACTAGCGAGAATAGTTTAACTATTGGAATATTCTAACATCACACCCATTTACACACTCATTCACACACCAACACTCACAACAAAGGTGGAGCCCGCGCACACTGCACCCAGTGTGTGCGGGCTCCACCCTTGTTGTGAGTATGGGTGTGTAAATAGGTGTGGTGGTAGAATGATTGTTAACTATTCCAGCGAATAGTTTTTTTTTTTTTTTAAATCCAGACCATTGATTGCCAAAACGGACGGCTGAGATTGCGCGGAGCCATGAATAACTTGTTCGCGGCCTCTACCATGAATAAGTTTCTCTCTTATCGTAAGTTTTTGTGTTGATCAGTTTTTGAACTTTTCTTTAGATATTTTCCAAAATACTTGTATAAAAGTTATAATTTGTTTACTTTTTCCGATTTATCTCGTCGAGACGAACCCATATCACATAAAAGTTTGGCGTAAAACTAACAAACGCAAAAAAAAATTAAATAAAAACAAAACAAAAAAATTATGATGTACTATAAGTTAATCACTAGCGTCTAGCGTGAACGGGACAAACATAAAAACAATGAGTTTTATGGCATTTTTTTCTAGTAAACAAATGGAGTAATGGATTGGCTTCTCATTTAGTTTATGAATTAACAATCCCAAGATTACTAGTCCCAGATTGAGTAATTCCTTGCTAATTAAAACTGGTTTGGAACATGTCCATAGCACATATTATCTCATTGGATTAATACCACCACACCTTTGTAATATTGTTTATATCTGTTTTTGCCACCAAACATTGGGTCAGCGCTGAAGGGCTATTTAATTAGGTATTAATTAAATTTGGCTGATTTTGATGAGTTTCTTAGACTAAACATCTCGAAATTCTTTGATGGGCATAAAAAAATCATCTTGGTAGCAACCACCAAACCAATAGAACAAGCTAGGATTAGCTCTACAGCTAGTCTACAAGCAAGCCAGCAAGGTAAGTAGGTCTATTACCGGCCGGCTCCGGACCAAAAAGACGTAACAAACTAATCCCTTATCTTGGATCAGAAATGCTAAAATTAATGGGCCACATTAATTTTGTGATTTGAAACACGATCCGATTAACTAAAATCCAAATGAAGCGAGATGCACCGGATAGTTTTCCATTAAAATTGATTTGCTAGGAGGAACAAGAAGTACTCCATTCTTCCAAAGGACCCCAAGCAAAACAAGTGGTCCATTTCTTTCCATGGACACGTGGGGTCGTAAATAATGAGCCTGGGCATATCGAATTTGTTCCTATAAAGGAGAAATGGCCCACGAGCAGTTAGGTTTTCATTTTCAAAATGTGAATTGCATTGGACCAACTCTTTTATTTTCTTGTAATCGACCAACTCTTTTAACCCATTTTCATGGATTTTGATTAGTTTTTACCATTACTTTCGTTCTTTCTTTTTCTACACGGTTAAGAAATTGTTAAGTTCACTCCGTTGTGGCAACTATCGAACCATTTTTTTATTTTGTAAATTCCCTCGAACCATCTTAGAGCATCCGCAATGGTAATAATCAAAATCAATAATTAAAATGTGCCACGTCAGCATTTGATTATCCATTTAGTTCATAATCAAACTTAACAACCTCTACCTCCACATTAGTTATTTTTTCATCCCTAACCAAAAACCCCCCACAATACAAAATGCATATTTGTCCAATCACAAACAAATTTCAATTACGCACTCGACCACACCAAATTATTTGTCTCGACGAGACGATTTCAATGTAGGGTGTTTTTGAGTTATTAAGTTTTGAGTTTGGTTATTGATAAAAGTTGTTAAATTTGGTTATGGAATGAGTGAAATTTGATTATTTACTAAAAGACTTGTAACTTTACTTATTATAAGAGCATACGCAATGGTACTAATCAAAATTAATAATCAAAATGTGTCACGTCGGCATTTGATTATCCATTTAGTCTATAATCAAATTTAACAACCTCTACCTCCACATTGGTTATTTTTGTATCCTTAACCAAAAAAAATCCCATAATACACAATGCACAATTGTCCAATCGCAAACGAGTTTTAATCACGTACCCGACCACACCAAATTATTCGTCTCGATGAGACGAATCTAATATGAGGTATTTTTGAGTTATTGAGTTTTGAGTTTAATTGTTGAGTTTGGTTATTGAGTTTTGATTATTGGTAAAAGTTGTTAAGTTTGGTTATGGAATGGGTGGAATTTAGTTATTTACTAAAAAACTTGTAACTTTGATTATTACAATATGGGGTGTTTTTTTAGTATTGTTGTTAAATTTGTTTATTCGCATCCATTTGCTTATTACAATGCGGATGCTCTAATGTGGGGTGTTTTTCGAATATTGTTATTAAGTTTGATTATCCAAACCCATTTGCTTATTATAATGTGGATGCTCTTACTTGACCTGCCAAAAAAAGAAAATAAAAGAAAAACCCTCTAACCATCTCGTGGCTTTCCCTTTTAAGTCACACGGAATCGCTCTAATTTAGAAGTTAGATTCACGGTATTAAACCCTTCAGCGTTAGACGCGACAAATCTTGACACGCCCGTATTCAATCAACAAGCACCTACAAGCATGTTCACGCCTTGCTCGGCGTCCGATGCTTAAAAACAGGAGTGCCCAACTGTGTATTGCACATTTTGTAGGATTATATACCTGATCCATATTCAATTAGACAAAATGTACAAGTACCTAAATACATACATGGTCCATTTCTTTGTTTATATCAGATCAAACAAACAGACAAGTTCTTGGAAACTGAGGATTTGTTTGAGACAAAATATCCTGTAAGTTACCTTATAAAACGGTTTTCCGCGGTTTCGTGCCTTCACCATTCCATACTCTAATTTATTAGTCAGTCATCGGATATTGTATTCTAGTAGTAATTTCACGGGTTGTTAATGGAATCTGTTTCTATGCTTTGCTGGTCAACTGAAGATTGCGTAACGTACGCTCAAGGAATGAGAAAATGGTTCAGATTGAAACAAAGAATCTCCCAACAATAAATTCATACCGAACATGGTAGATTCGCCGAAAAATTACTCGGTGCCCTTCGATACCGCGTGAGCACCGTCCCATAATGTCTCAAAATCCTACAATTCCTCAAAGTGGCGACGGCCCGAGAGACTAGATCACCTTCTTTAATTCTCCTGGCAAGGGTGGGTCACTTCAATCCAGTGGAATCCTAGAAAACTCTATTTACATGTGTTTGGTTTGATTGCCCATCAGTGTCGGCCCTGAGCAAGGCAATTGCCTTGGGCTCCCAAAATTTCGCTGAAATATATACGAAAACACTACAGTCACCGACCGAGAGGGTCGGTGACCGGCCACTGACCCTTGTGGGGTCCACTCCAGGCCCCGCACAAATGATCAGAGCCGCTCAATGATTTTAAAAAAAAAACCGAGTGGGCTACGTATGAAATAAGCTCAATCCGATGTGTGTATGTGCTCGATCCGAGCTGTTCCAAAATCAGATGATCCGAGCCGTTCAAAAATGAAAGTTTGGAACGAGCACATACACACATCGGATTGAGCTTATTTCTCAGATAGCCCACTCGGTTTTTTTTTTAAATTATTGAGCGGCTCGGATCATTCGTGCGGAGTCCGGAGTGGACCCCACACGCGGTCGGTGGCCGGTCACCGACCCCAAGATCGGTGACTGTAGCACTACTGAAATATATAAGGGTCCCAAAAATTATGAAGTGTTCAATACGTATTGTTATATGAAATTACATTTATTCGAAATGAGCATGTCAAATTAATGAAATTCGATTATAAAACCACAAATGTACTTTTGCCGCTAATAATTTTCCTTTTTCAAGTTGACCTTTTTTTTTTTTTTTTCCCTTTTGATTTTGCTGTATAATGCATAGATATGGTAATTTCAACTCATATTTCTTAATCCGTTCAAATTCGCCCACTTATAATTCAATCCAATCCGTCCATATTGTATAATGAATTGATATGTGTTGAACCCATATAAACCCATATTTACATAGATTTAGATGAGTTAAAAATGAGTTCAATATAAGTTAGATCCAAATCATACTCCACGTTCTACAGCAAACGCAAACCCGTCCATCTCCCTTCCAACGACTCCCTCGACGTCACCACCTGCATCTCGTCACGTGCCCACCACGGTAACATTGCCTTCGTCGACGCCTCCTCCGGCCGCCACTTCACCTTCTCAGACGTCTGGTCTGCCGTCGACTCTGTCTCCTCCTCCCTCTCCGCCATGGGCGTCCGGAAAGGCCACGTTGCCCTCCTCCTCTCTCCAAACTCCATCTTCTTTCCCATTGTATGCCTCTCTGTCATCTCCCTCGGCGCCGTCATAACCACCACTAATCCCCTCAACACCACTCAAGAGATCGCCAAGCAAATCGCTGATTCCAAACCCGTCCTCGCCTTCACCACTCCCCCACTGCTCTCCAAAATCGCTGACTCGAACCTCCCAATCGTACTCATCGGCGAGAAATCTACCGCGAACGGTAAGACTTCCTTTTGCCTGAATTTTTCGTTTCGTTATTTTTTTCGACTCTTCTGGTTTTTTATTTGAATTTACGTTAAGATTTTTGGATCAATCATTTAAATAATGTGTTTTTTTATGCAATAAATTTAGAAAGTACAGAATATGACAAAAAACAATTTTTGTGTGTTTTGTTCGTTTTTTTTTTTTTTAATTTTTGTTAGATTTGAGCTATATTTTTTGAATTAATTATTCGTTTCGATGAGAGGAGTCTAAAAAATACAAAATTACGACCGGAAAAAAAAAAGTTCACTACTAAAGACGAATTTAAAAAAACATCAAACGGCTGTCTTATTTGTCTAACGCGTAGTCTTATTTGAATTTTTTTAACATCAGTCTATATTTTCATACTTTTTCAATTTGTCTCGTCGAGATAAACAATTAATCCCCACAATTACGACGAAAAGCTAAACAAAAAATTACGAAAAGTTTTAAAAAAAAAAAAGGAGGGAAAACGGGACGGGGGAGAAGAGAAAAGTAAAAAAAAGAAAAAAAAGAAAAGGAAAACAGGGACGGGGGCCGGGTCTGGTCGAGTGGGTTTGGATTTGACTTGACTCATATTCGACTCGACCCGTTTCAACCCGTTCACTATTTGATCCATATTTGACTAGCGATCCGTTTCAATCCGCTCAGACCTGTCCATTTATCATCTCTAATAATGCATAAAGGAACCCAGTTTCTTAATTCGCATTAGGCCCCTAAAATGTCAAAGCTGACACTATCGCCCATTTGTTGCGCCTGGTCAATTGAACCTATTGGATTTCTCTCATGAATCCACTTGATCATTGTCGTCATTACATTCAATGACTCATCTTTCGCTACTTACCAAGATAAAGCATGCATCCAGTGGCGGATCCAAAAATTTGATATAGTGTGGGCACTATTTTTTTTTTTTTTTTGTAACCGTAATATATGAGTTACTATTAAGTACATTTACACCAAAAAAAAAAAAAATAGCATTCATGATAAAGAAATAATTTTAAAGTATATATGTATTTTAATAACCAGTTATATGGGCAAATTTGCGTACCTCGACTATATATATATGTTAAAACAAAATTATCACATATTTACAAAAGCCAGCACTTTACCACTACACCAAGTGTTGCTTACTTGCACATATTTGACATATATAATATACATACAGAATCGGAAAAAAAAAAAATTTAAGGGTGTGGGGGCATGTGCCCCAAGATGAGTCTGCCCCTGCATGCACCTAAGTTCACCGGTCTATTTTCTCCTAGTCTAGGCCAGTAAAACTTTAGTCACATTGTTTCTCAAAATGTCCCGTGCTCTCGCTTCCAATCCTCACTTCGTGGATTTTAGTAAATTGGGAAGTGTTTCAAAAACACATTTACGTTCAAAATCGCACTCCAGCTCAAATACTCGCACGCGAATAATGTGACAGTCAAAACAAAAGTATCATAGTGATCCTCCTTTCCACTCCCATCCTTTATGTCTATTCAAAATCTCTTTGATCTGCCACGAAGGAAATCTCTTTTATTTGTATGCGTCTCTCTCCACTCCTCTTTTCCATTCTCATCTTCATCTTGTTCCTCCTTTTTTGCGCTTATGTTTAGAGCAAAATTGGTTGAAGCTAGATTTTTTTTTTTGTTTGAGATCAAATTAGGCAGAGGTAGAGATCGATGATGTCTTTTATGGCACATAAGTTTTGATGAGGAGAGAAAGGATTCGAATCCCATGGCCATGGGTTGAAGTGCTAAACCCAATGGCAGCTTCAGGAATTTATGACATGATGTTCAGAAATTATCTTTAACTCTACTAGCTGATTTATTAACCAACAAAATATGTACAATATCTCATATAGTTGTATAAATAGTACGGTCAAAAAACATAATCTTTATTCTGAAAAAATGAACTACGAGGCAAAATGAGAACTTAAAAACTATATAGGAGTACTTTTAATTTTTTTTTGAAAGTTAGTTGTATTTTGTAGTAGACAGTGTTTTGAGAATAGAAGGGGTAAAAATTTACAGTTGTCTTAGATGAGTTTTCATATTTTCTTCCATTGTTTAACCAACGTATTAATCTACTAAAACCCTTTTGAAAGAAATTGTAGCGAGTACATTGGGGTTGACCATCTCAAAAATCTGTTGTTCTTTAGGATGATATGATGAGATTTTATATTGTAGTCTTAAATTAGAATGAATATTATTCAAGTTAACGGGATTTGCAATGTAGTTAAACTTTTTTAAAGCTTTGTTCGTAATTTTACAAGCTAACTAGACAAAAAAAAAAAAAGTAGTTATTGTCATGAATGAGAAATTAACACATTTAGACTATCAAAGCATTAAAGATGGAGAAAACACCAATAGATTATTCTTTTCACTTTCTTTTTACAATTTTTTTATTATGATTATGAGCTTTATTTACGGTATTCAAATATGAATTACCTAGATTGATGGGTTGTAATTGGGTTGTTATTGAATGTTCAATTAGTTTTGGGTTAGGTGTTCAAGACTTTTAAAATTAGATGTTCATTGTTATTTGCTTTACGTGTTTAAAGAAAGGCCAGCCCATAATTTTTACATATATTCTAAGCCAAAAAAATTTGTTCGGATATTCAGTTGACCGTGGAATGGCCTACATAGAGCTGCCTCTGGCTGAACCCAATATGTGCCAGATGAATCTGAAGTTGCCATTGATACCACACATTCACATATGATTCACCGCTAGGTATATGGGTTCCATCCGTTTGGAAAAAGCATATGAATTTCGCGTGAATGTGTACTGTTAATTAAAGGACTCTGGAGCAAATCACATGGCACGGAGCAATTACTCACTTTGACCACTAATCATTTTATTTAATTTGTAGAATTGCACCCAAAATGTGATACTAATCAACTACAGTAGCGTCATCTGAGCCTTTTAACAGCGTTGTCCGAGACGAAAACCCCATCGATATGTAAGGGTTACTTCGTAAGCACGATGAAGTCATACACCAATTAATGAATTTCTCTAGGCTAGGGTCGTGGTTAATTCCTAAGAGTACTTCCTCTTCTACACAACTGATCCTTATTCATTCTCTCTCTTCCATTCTTGAATCTCATCACACTGAAGGTATTCTCGATTCTCTCCATCTCCCTATCCTTTTTTTGTTTTGTTTTGATATTGTGTGAAATTGGTGATGAAGTAGGCATGTATGTGTTGGTGTGTAAATCTAGTAGGTACTTGTATGATTTTACCATTCCCTATGTATGATTTTGTATGATTATGTTCTGCCTACAAGGTGTTTGTGATAAGGTGCCAATGACATTTTTCTAGTAAAAGGACCACACAATGCTAATGACATTTTTCAATATGACGTTGCTCTATCGCTGCCGTGTTTGGTTGATCTCGCCCTAAGTCCAGGTGATGTCGTCTCCTCCAGGTGGCCTTCCAGTAGACGTTTGGCCGTGTTTGTTTGGGTGAGTTTGAATATTTAATTGAGAAGAGAATGAGAGTAAAGAGCTTGATGCAGTAGATATTTTAAAAGTGGGTAGCTAAAGTAATAAAGTAGTTATTTGAGGTGTAAATTGGTCTAAAATGTAGAGTCTGATGCGGATGCTCAAAACGATGACTTCATACACCAATTGTGATTTGTAACTTTATATTTTTTCACACTTTTTCCTCAATAACGTACTGCATGGAAAATGAAGGTGGTTGATTGTTTTTTTAAACGTGACTTAATTAACTAGGTAGAAGGATCATGTAAATATCTCCATTCTTGTAAATTTAAAAAAAAAAATCGTTTTATGTGTTTTGTTTGTCTTTTATGAATTTTTGTTAGATTCAATTGATATTTTTCGGATTAATCATCTGTCTCAATGAGAGGAGTCTAAAAATTACGAAACAATGACCGAAAGTACAAACAAAGTTCAATAGTATCAAACAGCTGTTTTATTGGTCTAAAGTGCCATCTTATTTGAATTTTTTCAACATCCGTCCATATTTTTATACTTTTTCGATGCGAACGTTAAACTCCAAAAATTACGACGAAAAGCTAAACAAAAAGTTATGAAAAATAAAAAGTACCAAAATAAGTTCCAGACTTATAAATTTACAAAAACGCAAAAACAATTCGAACATGGGTTTGGTAACATTGGTAGAACATACTGCAATTAAAAATTTAAAGACCTCAGCAACATAAAATCTCAGCAACATAAAATGTCTGCTACTTTTTTTTTGGTAAATAAATGTCTCCTACTTTAGTCAATGGTAAAAAGATAACCGGGGTCTTGAGATTTCTTTTCAGTATATTTAGACTTGTTGAAGAAGAAGAATTTTGCATGGAAAAGAGAAAAACATAAAGTAGGAAATAGGAATGTAGGAAAATAAAACAATGCCACAGTCAACTAGTTACAAGGGTGGTGAGTGAGATCTTTGGTTAGATACAATTTTGTGGTTGTGAATATGACCCCAAAGGGGTTGGCTGGTTCTCAAATTCAAAACCTAACATGTGCTATAAATTTTTTTGGTGTAGTTCATACGGAGCTTTTTATTGGCTTTAATCAATCAGGGCCCCTACTAGTCAACGGTAAGATTTGTCCACTAAACTAGTCCAGCTACGCATAAGCTGGCTCAGACACCTAAATTATCGTAGATTGTGGTTTTGATATGCCTTCACATAAATTTCAACACATAATTGACTAACTAGACCCCCGTGGTCAAGAGAGTTTAAATATTTTTATTTTTTTTGCCAATCTGTAGGAGAGATCATTACATCACGTACGAAGACAAAGTACAAATCACGGGATATTACATCCATTGTATGAAAGTCAACGAGATAACCAAGTCCAATAACTGAACTAATAGGATAAATAAGCCCATTAAACACTACAAGAAAAAGTATCTATCGGCAACAAAAAACATGCATTTTGTGACGATTTAATTCGTCTCCGAAAACAAAATTTCTTGTAGTGAAAGGGGAACACAATCACTATAAGCCCAGCTCAACTACAAGCTCCATTAGGGGGATAAATAACCCAAACACCCACAAGCACTTAGGAAGACTCAAACTTCTGATCTCCTAGTAAAATGCAAGAGTCTTGGCTAACTGAGCTAGCCCCAATTGATTAAGAGAGTTTTACTTAAATACGCCAGTTTAAATACATTTTGAAGCTCAACAAATTTGTCTGAGTCCACACGCAGGTGTTTTTTTTTTTTGCTTAAAACAGTTTTTAACTTTTCGGTTTGTGACTGAAATAAGACATGGACAGAATTTTTATTTTGGGGTCCTTTTTAGACATTAGACATTTCATTCATATGTTTTAATTTTTGGATTATTAGAATTAAGATGAATCTGTAAACTACTAACAAATTTCCACCAGAAGTTAAAAGAAAAAGGTTCAGTGAAAGATGGTCTGAAACAAAACCAAAGTCATTTGTATGAAATCATTAGAAGTGGGTTGCTATTAGTTATCTGATAGTTTTGATGCTTCATTTTTAAGATTCAATGATTATGCTGTTGTTCTGATCTACAAATATACAAATTAGATTGGCAGAGTGAAATGTGGAGATTTAGTTATTTCTGAAGATTAAGCATTCTCTAAATTAGATGTTGAGTAAAGGAAGGATAACTGCTTGCCGGCTGGAAAATGTATGAGCCGTAAGGCCCGTAACGTCCACGTACGGCTCCGTGAGGAGGGCGGCGGACAAAAATCAATGGGGTCTGCTCTTTCATTTTTTGGTAGTAGTAGTTTAAAATGGGATTGTTGAGTGTAGGATTTGAACTTAAGTTCTATAAAGTTGGAAAGTGCACGTGTCCTTACAGTTATCTTAAAAACTTCCCTAGGTTGAGCTGTGGGATAGTTTAACTTTAGAAGCTTGGTGAGTTTTCAGGTTAGGTAGTAGCTTAGACAATGGACTCTTAGAAGTGAGAAAGTAGAGTGAATATGTATTGAGAGAGAGTCAGGGTGATGAGATTTGCAGAGATTGGTTATGTGGGTACATGTTTAATATAGTTTGAATTCAATTATTTGTCGTGCATTTTCAATTTGAAGAAAAGTCCTGAAGCATTATTGTCTATGAATGCTTCATATTCCATAGTCTTATCTTCACTGAGTAAATCAGAGACGTTAATGTGTTCTTCATGTTTTAAATTTTTCTGGTGGTCACATTACCCTCACGTAGGAGTCGGATGCCCCATCGTGGATTTAGCAAATTTAAGCATGCATCAAATAAGTGAAAAGCATGCAGATTCCAAACAACTTTCAAGTGATCAAATTGAGTCCTTTGACCCTTTTGTGTATGATACACTTATCATTGAGCTCGGCCTTACCCTGCATTTTACCATTCCTTTCGTTTTCCTCAATACATCATTGCTGCCTCTGCAATGCATATCCCTTGATATATTTCTGAGATGCTCAGTATGATTTGGATATCAACAAGAAAGTCTGAGAATTTTCTCAAGCTCTCTATTTCTATCCATTCCAGGGACTTTCTGTTCATTTCAGGCACAAAGGTACTTTCTGACTCGTAGTAGCACCAACTTATTTTTCTATCTGAAAGTGGCTAAAACACGTCAAAAAACAAAAAATGGTTCCATGGAAATGCCTTGGGCTGCCTTTGGATTTACGGGTTTGAAACTAATGGATTTTGCATCACTTATTCGCTTTGTATTTGTATCCGCTAAATCATTTTTGAGTCTCCATTTCAAAATGGATTGCAGAGATTTAGATTGTCCAATTTGAAATGACTTCGACTAGAGTTAGTTGAATCTCTAACTTAGTAATCTACCTTTACTTTGCATGAATTTCAACAAAGTACATCTTTTCTATCTGTGTGCAATCATCTACTTAATAATTATCAGTCTACGTCCAGTATGCAGCTGTAATCTTCCTACATTTTGATTAAGGTAACCCTTCACTTCAAATCTGGCTCCTGCAAACATAGCTTTCATTTTGATGAATCAACCTAACTGAAAAAGACAAGAATTGCACTACACTGGTGGTGTCTCATGTAGACACTATTAAAAGCTGATTGGTTGCTTGAATACCACAGATGAGAGAGCTAGCAAAGAGTGGAGAGAACCCTCCAGATGGGTTTATGTGTCCCGGTGGTTGGAAGGTGTTGGTAGAATACTATGACAGTTTGGCTCCCACCGGCAATGGCAAAGTCGCTAAACCTGTGCCTGCTTTGTGCCTGCTTAGAAGGATATGCTGTATGTTATGTTGTAGTTTGGGAGAAACTGAAAACTATGGGAGAAACTGAAAACTATATTCACTCTCCATTGGGTTATTTGTTCAAAGGTTGTAAAGATTCAGTGTTCAGCTCTTGAATAAATCATGAGGCATAGAGACAGAAGATGATTTGGCCTCATAGCTGTCATTAGAGCTCCAAAGATGGCAGCTTGAAATTGTGCACCGTATCATATTGTGATTGTGCTTTCACAAGAATATTTTGGTGAATGGATGTTTTGAGAGTAATATATCTTGTTCTCCTTTTCTTCGGTCGTTTTTCCTTTTGTATGGGAAGATTTAATTCATAGTGGAATCGACCAGGTTAAGCCAGATTTTTTTCTTTGATAACCCACTCTTATTGTGATGAGCATAGGGATTCTCTCATTGGTCGGATAATGCAATCCATGCCCAAATCTTCTACTTTAAATAGAAAGCTCAATTCTTAAAATCTCAATTCAATACAGAAAGAGGGGAATTTTTTTTAATTTTTTTTTAACAT
Organism: Rhododendron ovatum; assembly: GCA_019656835.1. Lineage (NCBI taxonomy): Eukaryota > Viridiplantae > Streptophyta > Magnoliopsida > Ericales > Ericaceae > Rhododendron > Rhododendron ovatum. Next base: position 2,478,747 of record CM033798.1, read on the forward strand.
TCACAACGAAAAGCTTTGTTGTATCAGATATACCAATACCAGAACAAAAATATTTGAACATTTCTTATAAGAAAGCTACCAACACACATGAGATACCAGATACCCAAGAGCTTTTTGATCAAATAATACCGAAGACCAAACTGATCTTTTACACAGATTTTGCATTTCACAATGCCAAACAGCAACCACCTACACTTAGACCTAGACGTGAGTGTGGAAAGAACTACATACAATCACCCACATCTAGGCGTGAGCATTTTTTTTATGCTAAAAAAAAGCACGTAAGCCTAAACCAAAGATATTCTTCTTCTTTTTTCGGTCAATCGGAAATTCCTAAACCAAAGATATTCAACACAAATGAAATTCATAAATATACGGAAAAAAGGGATACAAAAGCTACGTGAAAGTAGTATTGCCAACGGGTTAGATCGAGGCCGGATTTCAATTTCCCTACCCCTTCCCTGATTCTCAACTGAAATTTATTTTCATTCTTTATCCCCTCCCCAAACGGGGATTTTTGCAGAGATTCGGGATCCGATTTTTTTTTTTTTTGTTTTGTTTAAAGAAATGAAAAACTGTTGTAGCATATTATGAAAAAAGAGGTATATGGCTTCTTTAAACCAAAAAAGTGATCACAACATTATCCCATTGTTTTAACAAAATCGAAAAAGATCAAACGTGATCACAACAAAGCCTTGGCATGAGCCAAAACCCGTATAACATACGCATATTTTTTTCATTTTCTCAATCACAACAATATTCATAGTTCCGACAAGACCAAATTAGATCAAAAGTGGTTACAAGATTCACAACATTAGCCATAGTTCCAACAAAACAAAAAAGATAGTGCTAGATATATTGATATAACTTGATAAAAAAAGTAAACCAATATATATATACCAGGGATTCGGGGACGGGACGGGAGGAGGCGGAGATCGGACGGCGGTCACCATCGGGCGCCGGTTCCGGTAGTTCCGTCGCTTTGCTGTCTAAATCAACCCAAAGTCGCTGGACAACCCTCGTCGCCGGCTAAAACCTCTTCGCCAGACAAAACCTCATTGCCCCTCAAAGCCTCGTTGCCGGACAAAACCTCCTCGCCCGGCAAAATCTTGCCCGACAAAACCTCATCCCCGGACAAATCCTCGTCGCCGGAGTTGGTAACCTCGTTGCCCAACAAAACCTCGTCGCCGGAGTTGGGGTTGGTAACCTCGTTGCCCGACAAAACCTCGTCGCCGGAGTTGGTACCCTCGTCGCCCGACAAAACCTTGACGGGCAAAATCTCATCGCCCGGCAAAGCCTCTTCGCCGGGGATGGGAACCTCGTCGCGCGACAAAACCTCTTCGCCGGACAAAACCTCGTCGCCGGAGTTGGCGGTGGATGTTGGAACTAACTCCAACAGCGAATCCACTGGAAGTTTCTTTGGAACAGGAATCCGCTTGACAACCCATCCAATTGGCCAAGAACCTAAAGCAAACCCAATACAGACTCCCCACTGCCACCAATTCAACCTGTCCGTACCCGAAAATTTCTTCAGAAACTCCACTATCAACACCTGATGCGCAGTCGTCACCCCAATACTCACCAGAAACAACTTATTCTTGCAAATTCCTTCAAACACGTTCTTCTTCTCGAGCTTCCACAGTACGAAGACATTGAACACTTGACACAGAACGAAAACATTGAATATCATAGTTTCATTGACTTTCGCACTCACCTTGAAAATTGCTTCGCCTTTGAACTGTAAGGTAAGCAGGCCAGCTATTTGATAAAATGCCTGAGAGAGTAAGTTCCTCCACATAACGTTGGTTATGAGTTGCTTTGTTCGACCCACCGGTGGTTTTTCCATTAACTCCTTTGTGGGTTTTTCAGCGGCTAAAGCCAAAGCACCCAATATGTTCATAATAAAGTTGACCCAACAAAATTGGACGGCTGAAAGTGGATCCTCTCCGGTTGAAATCGACACAACGAAGTTTATGACAATGGCAGCAACATTCGCAGTGAGCAGCAACTGAATGAATTTCTGAACGTTGGTGTAAACACATCTTCCCCACCCTAAAGCAGAGGCCACAGACCTGAAGTTGTCGTCTAAAATGACGATGTCAGAGCACTCCTTAGCCACTTCAGTCCCACTTATCCCCATTGAAAGGCCTATATCGGCTTCTTTTAGTGCTGGTGCGTCGTTGGTTCCATCTCCAATGAACGCCACCACGTCGCCTTTTTGTTTCAAGCATTGTACCATTAGTTGTTTGTCTTGTGGAAAGGCTCTTGCCATCACGCAGATCTTGTCGACTTTCTCCATTCGTTCCTCCGGCGTGTAGTTTCTGAATTTCTCCCCTTCTACCACTGCTTCGCTTTCCATGGCCTGATGAGGCTTGAGTATCCCACATTCCGTGGCTATCGCTATAGCCGTGAAAATATTGTCTCCTGTGATCATTTTCACCTTCACTCCCGCGGATTGACACTCTTCCACTGCATCTTTCACACCCGGACGACATGGATCCATCAAACCCACTAGCCCCAAAAGGTTCAAGCAGCTTTCGTCTATTTGGGTTTTTCCCTCTTCATTTTCTTCTCCTGGAACTTGCTTATGTGCGAAAGCAATGCATCGCAAACTACTAGCCGCCATCCCTTGAATTATCCGATCGAATTTCTTCCTTTCAGCATTACCCAAAACCTTGATGTTTCCTGAGATGTCATAGTAATGTGAGCACATTGGAAGTATCATCTCTGGTGCTCCTTTCCAGTGCACATTGGTCGTGTTTTCACCCTTCTTCCTCATCAAAACACCACTTCTTTTTTTCGTCAAGTTAAATGCTTCAACTTGTAGAATCTCACAACTCTCCTTAAGTCCCTCCATTCTCAAGTTCAGTTCTGAAGCACCCCCAGACAGGATCGCCTTTTCGGTAGGGCTACCAGAGAACTCAGACTCAGACCCTGAAGCAGAGTTATTAACAGAACTGGTTGTATTCAAACCAACACCTTGTTGGAGTAATTCAACAACACTGGTTGCAATAGAAGAGGTCCCTATTTCCTCAATACATTCCTGGCCTAACCAGGACTTTGTCACCTTCATCTGGTTAAGTGTGAGTGTTCCAGTTTTGTCAGTACAAATAGTGGTAGTGAAACCCATCGTTTCACAAGCAGAGAGCTTGCCAACCATTTTGTGATCACTATTCATTCGTTTCATTGAATAAGCCAGAGTGAGAGTCACAGCCAATGGTAACCCTCCTGGGACAGCATTGACCAGTATAGTAACAGCACCAGAAATGATTCCGACTACAGAATTTATGATGTCATTGGCTTTGGTTTGGCCGCTATTGTACTGTGTGTTCCCGTTCTTGTCCTTTGTGTTTCCGGTGAAGTAATGGATTAGTAAGACGACAACGTGGACTAAGATCACGACAAGTAAACTGAGTTTTCCGATTGATGAGGTGAGTTTGTTGAGTCGGTATTTTAGAGGGGCATGTTCGTTGGAGTGGGTGCTGATTGTGCTCATCACTTCTCCCGACGTTGTGTTCATTCCCACTGAGGTGACTAGCATTCGACCATTCCCAGCAATTACCTGTTTGGAAATTCAGACACGAGATACATGTTAAGCTCTCATCTACTCCATATAAGTCCACAAGTCAGTTGGATATAATACATGTAGCAAGATCAATGAACAGAATATAGCAATAATATATGGATCATCCTGTTCTGCAAAATAAAAAAATCAGTCTAAACTCCTAAAAAATAGCCTGCGGGCCTTGTTAAATGATCAAAAAAAACTCCTAAAAAATATTTCCAATTTTGTAAAAACATTATTTCAAACTTTTTCTCTAACCCTCCGCATCTTTGAATTCAAATCAACATAGATCTGTAGTTTTATTGCCCGACTAAAGCAAATCCACCATTAGCAACCAAATTAAGTTTAGTCGGGAAATATCAAAACATTTACCGACTAAATTATATTTAGTTGGTAAATGTTCAACAATTGGCGACTTTTTTTTTTTTTAAATCTGGAATTTAGTCGGCAATTGTGAAATTTGTTGTAGTGCCCTAATCTAAGCCTTTCATATATAATTTTTCCCATTATGAGGTGTTCAAGTCCTGTTAAGTGGAATGGACATATCCATATCCTTTATGTAACAGAGAGGGTTTAAAAACTTACTAAAGAAGGGGAGTGCTACGTACAATCAAACAATTTTATATTCAAACTTATACTATATGCGAAAAAGAAAGTAATCAAATACTATATGCAAGTAAGTGGACCGTCGATCACCTTGGTGCCAGAGAACAAGAACGGATTATTGTAATTACGGTTAGGATCAACTTCAACAGGGTCGGTTTCTGCAGTCATGCTTGATTGATCATCTACTGGCTTGATGATCAAAAAATGATCATCTACCAACAAAGAGGGCCCATCTATAAACAACCCATCAGCTGGAACTTGGTCACCACTCTTCAAGCACACAACATCTCCTACCATGATTTCGGAAACGGAAACTTGTTGCAGCCTTCCATTTCTCACAACATCGGCTTGGATATTGTTGTATCTCACTTTGGTTAACTTGACGAACTGTCTATTTTGCCAGAATTTGCTTATTGATGAAATTGCAATTAGTAGAAGGGTTGCAACAAGTATGCTTCCTCCATCGTACCTATTTGGATTACATAGCTAGATTGGTAAAACCAACCAAAAAGATACCTACTCAAACAATCAAAATCGTTGACTATTTTCCAAATAATTTTTCGATTTCACTCATAAAATCTAGTTCATCTGATAAATATAAGTTCTTGATCTTATTGTCCAATATTATTTCTTTCACAATCTAGGATCCCAAATTCTGAAAGAAAAATTGAACATTGGATCAAATACTAGTTGTTTTTTGCTGAAGGTTCTTAAAAATAAGTACTACTTATTTGCAATTTTCTAGCTTAGAAATAATGGACTTACGGAAATAATTTTTTTTTGCACCATTCTAAAGATAAAGATCTCATCGATATTTATCAAACAAGATTCATATTACACAAAAAAATTATTTCAGTAAATCCATTATTTTTAAACTTGAAAATTGCAAATAAGTACTTATTTTTTAAAAACCCTTAGCAGAACAGGGCCTACAATTATTGCCCTAAGCTGAAATTTTATTGCTGAACTTGAAACATTATTTGGAAAATGATCAACAATTTGAATCGTTCTTGCGAGACTACGAAAAATGAGGCCCACCCATGATCGGTACTCCACTGGTACAGTTGCATCAGTACCTGTAGCCGGCCTAATTTTCAAACGAGCCCTGCTATGGATACACCACTTGTACACAACCATGTGTGGGACCATTTTGAAATTCCACACAAATAATCTGAACCATTTAATTTGTTTAGAAATTTTTTTGAAGGGTTTACGCAAAAAATAAAGTTCAGCCGGATATCAATAAGTGTTTGATTCATACTTTCTTTTTTTGGTCTCGAATCGTACGGACCAAAAAAATGTCTCTAATCGTACGGACCAAAAAAATAACGTATGGATCAAGTATTTACCAATACCCGACGAAACTGATATTTACAGAGACTCTTCAAAAAAATATTCTAAACATATTGAAAAGCTCGAAATATTTGTGTGGGACCTCAAAATGGATCCCACACAAGGTGGTGTATAAGTGTTTTACCCATAGCAATTTCGTTTTGAAACTGAATCAAAAAGATCAGCCTGTTCTACAAAATCAAAAAATCAATAAAAGTGACGATCACGTAACTATCTGTTGGGCTTAAAAGATTACCTACCATCAATCTTTCGGGCCATGTTCTTTGATACCAAATCCAAGTGAAAGCACAACACATACTAAAAGTATCAAAATGGTGGGATCTCTCAAGGCCTCCCACACGAAATACAACAAGCTTTTCGCGGGCGGCCTTCGGTGATTAGCACACCGTAACCAGATCGGACGCGTTCTGCTCCTATTTCGAAATAATAATTGAAATGGCAATTTTAGGTTAATTAAGAACATCCGTGAGACAAACCCGGGCATCGATCGTCGGAGCCCATGTGAACAGGGGAATGGGGTTCCAAAACTCATTATTCGTTGCACATGAGCAAACGGTGATCATAAATGTTCGCATCTTCCGGGGTATCTTTTTCTCACTAAAGTTGAATATTTTTAAGAACACTGAATGAAGCAGGGAAGTCCGAACTGGTTGCGAGTGCTTTGAACCCTATGACCGTACCTTTTTTTTAATTACTTAAAAAAACCAAACAATTTCTTTTCTTTAGTTTAATTAATCTCAGCATCAAATACAAGGGGTGGCTACCTAAAAGCCTGTTTAAATTTCAACAACTTGAGTTTTTAAGTCAGCACATATCACCGTCTTTATGGATTTTACTCCGGTTCTACCGGATATTGTGTTACGTCAGTCTCCACCCTACGTTTGGGACAACCCATTAATTTAGGATTAGGAAATCTTCAAGCATCAGGAACATGCTCACTATATTGTAGAAGACTTGAGAGTCACGTTTTGATTAATCTTCTATGAATTAGTCTTGTCTGATAAACTGTGCAACTGTGACACTGCGCCTAATGGTTGAGGAAGTTAACAGAAGGTCTACGAACATAACTTCAGATGCATTTGCATGCGTACGGAGTCGTTTCAAGTGAAGGCATATTTTAAAATGATGTTCTAACATTGCTCTCTTGTGAATGGAAGTGGAGGGGGTTAAATTATAGATGTTCATAACGTAAGCCGAAAAAACAAAAAAACAAAAACTGAAATTATGAGCAAGAGTAATTCCTTTATCTAATGAAATAAACCAAAAAACCAAGAATCTTAAACCTCAAAACCTCAAACAATACCAAGAATCTTAAACTTCAAACAATACGTACCATCCATCTTTCAGGCCATGTTCATTGACACCAAATCCAAGTGAAAGCACAGCACATACTAAAAGTATCAAAATGGTGGGATCTCTCAGAGCCTCCCACACGAAATACCGCAAGCTTTTCGCGGGCAGCCTTCGGTAAGTATTCGATCCAAATGCTTCGCGTCGTCGCGAAACATCCTCAGCATCCCCGCTAATCCCGTTCTCCAAATTTGTTTCGAGGCCGCAAGCCAGTCCATCAACCTTGTCATACTTCCCAAGCTGATCCAGGTTTTTTTGCTTCACGATTCCTGCGAGGACCCACTGATCAATCTTCGGAAAGCAGGGGTGTGATTCGAAAACATCTATAACAACTCTGGTTGATGAAACAGGGGATTTCTTTTTGGGTTTTTTCAAGGGGGTGGAGAAAGCCCTCGAGCAGTAGATGGCAGCGAATGCCATTTGCCATCTCTTTTGGTTGGGTTCAGTGAGCATGCTGGTGGGAAGAACAAGCATGGATCTCTCCAAGTTATCCAAAGCTGGCTTGCAATAGAGAGAACATGTTTGTTTTTCGGAAACACAGAAAAGTTTATTTTTGAGGTTTGTGTATTAGAGAATGCAAAGGTAAAGAAAGGGAACTGTTTTGTGTGGATCTCTGTTTTGTGTGGAACTGTTCAGCTGGTATTTTTTTTGTACTTTTGTCATCGGACAATTCCAAAACAGAAAGGAAAGCCACGGATTAACTTTTTTTTAGAGAGAGACAATATTAATCTATACAGAAAAGCTATGTGCACAGCAGCTTATACACAGCAGCTGTGCACAGATGCCATTTTCTCCCGGCTCGGGTCGCACAAAGATGATCGGAGCCGCTCATTTTGTTCTAAATATGTCGTTTAAGGTCTCTGTAAAAAATGAGCTTCGTTTGATATCGTTAGAGGAGTTAACAAAACACCCAAAATCACTTCAGGATAATGAAAAGTTAGATGATTGAATCAAGAACTTATAGGTATCGGATTGAGCTGATTTTTCGCGGAGGCCCTTGAAAAAATGTTTTACATTTAATGAACGTCTCGGATTATTTGTATGGGACCCACAAAAAATCTGTGCACAAAATCTGTTCACTTTTGCTGTGTATGTAGCATTTCTGATTTTTTACTGAGGAAATGACGGGCCGATTCTATTTTTTGTTTCAAAAAAACTATGTGCACAGCAGCTGTGCACAGCAGCTATTTTCTTCCCCCTCGGGTCGCAAAAAGGTGATTGGAGCCGCTCATTTTGTTCAAAATATATCGTTTAAGGTCTCTGTAAAAAATGAGTTTCGTTCAATATCGTTAAAGATGTTAACAAAATACCCAAAATCACTCCAGAATTTAGCCTAAATTTTGGAGTGATTTTGGATATTTTGTTAACGCCTCTAACGATATTGAACGAAACTCATTTTTTACAGAGATCTTAAACGATATATTTTGAACAAAATGAGCGGCTCCGATTATCTTTTTGTGACCCGAGGCGGAAGAAAATGGCTGCTGTGCACGTAGCACAGCTCTTTTTGTTTTATGGCTGACCGGATCCTTTCCCCATTACGCCCATGTCTCACGAAAGTCCTCCCTCAAAAAGTCCACGCGCGTACCTGAGCCATTTACACCTGTCACTTTCTCTCTTAAATGCACTGCCACTTTCCTTCTCTCTCTTCGCACCCTCCCGGAAAAAAACCCCCCTTCCGGGCCCCACCACTTTTCCACCTTGCCCCTTGCCCCTGTTTTAGGTTTTCTTTTTTTCTTTTTTTACTTTTACTATTTTCTTCTACTTTTAAAAGACTTTAATTACTTTTTTTTACTAACTTTTTTTTTTGTTTTACTTTTAAAAGACTTTAATTACTGTTTTAATTTTTTTTTAAAATTTTTACTATTTTTTGTTTTACTTTTAAAAGAATTTAATTACTGTTTTAGTTTTTTTTTTAACTTTTATTAGTTTTTTTTGTTTTACTTTTATTAGTTTTTCGTTTTACGTTTAAAAGACTTTAACTACTGTTTTAGTTATTTTTTTATCTTTTTCTAGTTTTTTTTGTTTTACTTTTACTAATTTTTTGTTTTACTTTTAAAAGATTTCTTACTATAATTTTAATTAATAAATGAATAATTAAAACATAACTTGTATTAATGCTGATAAGCCCGAGGTAAATGCCGAACGTAGTAGGTAGAGATGGGTGAAACTGAAAATTGAGCATGGTTCGGTTGAATTTTGCGAACTCCCGCGCCCCTCCCACGTCTGCTAGATTCGACCCTAGATTACGAAGTGGATATTTCTGTAAAGGAATGAATGCGTCGTTCACTTTGCTTCTCTTTACCAGTAAGTTGACCTCTATGAGCCGTGCTATACGGTTAGAAATAAAATCTGAATAAATGGTTAGAAATAAAATAGATAAAAGATATAAATAAATACAAAATTAATAATTTAATTCAACAACATAAAAGAATTATAAAATTTTAAAAAAATAAAGTTTACTCACGTATATAATATTAAATAATTAATATATATATATATATATATAAAGAGTAAAATATACAAATAAGATCGGTACGGAAATCTTATTTTTCTTATCATTAAAAAAACATATAAAGAGTAAAAATATATATTTTTACACTGTTTACATATTAAAAATATAGTTAAAAAATTAAGTATTTCAATTTTCAATTCGTTTAAATTGATGTGAAGATCTTATTTTTTTTATCATTTCATCCTAAATGGTCATAATGAATTTTTAGATCTAGGGTCTTTTAACGAGTACCTTAAGACTTCTTATTTAGTTTCAAATCTCTCTTAGAGTGCTCAATGAAGGGCCTTAGAGACAAAAATTCATTATGACCATTTAGGATGAAATGATGAGAAAAATAAGATTTTTGTACGGATTTAAACGAATTGAAAATTGAAACACTTAATTTTTTAACTATATTTTTTAATATATAAATGGTGTAAAAAAATAAGTGTTCTAATTTTCAATTCGTTTAAATTTGTGCGAAGATCTTATTTTTCTTACCATTTCATCCAAAATGGTCGTAGTGAATTTTTGGCACTAAGGCCTTTCAATGAGCATCCTAAGAGAGACTTAAAACTAAATAAGGAGCTTTAGGGTGCTCATTGAAAGGCCTTAGAGCCAAAAATTTATTATGACCATTGAAGATAAAATGATAAGAAAAACAAGATCTTCGCACTGATTCAATCGGATTGAAAATCGGAATACTTAAATAATATTAAATAAATAAAAGAGAAAAAAGATATAAGGATTATTAAGTAAATAGAGGAGAAATAACAAAAAATGGGGTGGGGTATTTCTGGGGCAAGGCGGGGATATTTTCGGAAAAGAGGGGTGGGGTCCGGGGTGTGTGTGTGTCGGAGGGGGCACGATAAGAGATTTACCTCTCTCTCCAATGTCACTCTCTCTTCTCTCTCCGCTCTCTATCTCTCTTAAATCTAGAAAATTTTAAATTAGTAGTACAACTTTTATTTTACAAATTCGATTTTGAAAAAAATATATTTTTGAAATCTACTCAACAAAATCTGCAAAGAAAGTAACATATTGAATATGACATTATGTGTATAATTTTTTTTAGTCTTCTCTTTTTTTTTAAATTATGTGTAAAAAATTGTTAATTAACACTGTTAATTGGTGCTGATTAACAATTCACAATAATAAAAGACATTTTTTGCATTTTAAAATTTATCAAGCAAAAAAAAAAAAAAAGAACCTACACCTAAAAAGTCTATTTTTTTTTACACAAACTCATATTCAATATTAGGTTTGTTTAATAGATCTCATTGAATAGATTTCAATTTTTTTTTTCAAAATTTGATATTTAAAAGGATTGTGATTTTGACACTCAAAAAAGTGAAGGGGGGCTCCAAAATTGAACTGTGTTGATATACAAAACGACGTCGTTTTGTAGCCTCTTCATTAATTTTTCATTTTTAAAGTGCCAATTAAAATCAATTTCTTATTTAAAATACAAGTTATACTAGTACATTTTAAAATAAAAAATTACAAGAGAGAAGAGAGAAATACTCCTAGATTCTAACGGACGGAGAGAGAGAGAGAGAGAGAGAGAGTGCACGTGATGGCGACTGGTGAAACCGGATGGATCACATAGGCGCGTGGAAAACGTAAATTGAGTGGAAAAGTGCGCGCGCGTGTAACTAGGACTTCGTGGGAATATACTGTGTGTGTTTTGTGCGCAAGGACTTGATAGGACACAACCTACTCACATGGGACCGGCCCGGAAGAAGCCCTATCATATAAGGAGGAAGGGGAGCTGTTGTTCCTTTAAGGGACAGCAGTCTGTTGTCTCAGACGATTGGGACTTGCTCTGGTCTCGCTTCGATGATCGGTAACGTTTACTTCGTAGAGCTCATTGAGTATAACGAGTGTCCCAAAAAATTAGCTCAATCGGAAATCATCTAGTGCTTGATCGGAACACATATAACTTGCCAATAATGGGTTCCAATGGATTTGATCCAGTGTTTTAGATCCATTCTTTTCAAGATAAAAATGTTCCGATAAGGCACTTAATGATATTCGATCGAGCTAATTTTCGGTGTACTTGTTCTACTCGACGATCTCTATGAAGTGAATATTTTCAATCATCGAAGCGAGACCAGAGCGAGCCCCGCTCGGCCGGGACAACAGGCTGCTGCCCCTTAAAGGGACAACAGCTCCCCCGCGTCTATTATATAATGGGTTGATATGAGTTGGACCCATATAAATCCATATTTACGTGAATTTAGATGAATTAAAAATGGGTTCAATATGAATTAGATCTAAAATACCCATTCCTGCACAAAAGTTAATCGCCTCCTGTACCGGACCAAATTCGGTCTTCTTTATTAACTTCAGTCAAATTTCCTAACCTAATTTTTTGTTTTTAATCAAGATTTTTTCGTATTTGATAATTTTGTGCTAAACTTTTATGAATTAGTGCTTTGTCTTTATTCAAAAAATTATAAATTTCGATAATAATTTTTTACTTTTTTTACTCATCTCGTTGAGACGAATCAGTAGGTTTTAAACTTTATTGTTTTCCGTCCTTAGTAAATTTCCAAGCTGAGCTCCAAGAATCTAAATAAATAACACCAGAAAACAAGGGAAATAGAAAATAACCTCGGGAAACAATTCATCGTCACCATCATGATTTTTCTTTTGTATTTATTCAAATTTTTTTGTATTTTTTAATTTTTCTTCAAATTTTTGTAACTTATTGATTCGTCTCGCTGAGAGGAATCGGAAAAGTAAATTTTTTTTTTATCGAAACTCAAAATTTTTTTAAGAAAAAGATTATTATTTTTACTTAATTATTTTATCTTTATTCAAAAAATCATGAGTTTCGATCATAATATTTTACTTTTACAGTTCCTCTCGTTGAGACGAATTAATAAACTACAAAAGTTTGATGCAAAATAAAAAAATGCAAAAAATATTTAAATAAACAAAAAAGTTACTCAATTTTTAATCCAAACACATCCGAAGCCTGCGTTAGTATACTAGATATTTTAGCTTAGGTATATACCTACATTTTGATTCCCTTCAACACACACACACACACACACACACACACACACACACACACATATATATATATATATATATATACACAAAGATCTCCCCAATTTTTCAAAAAGGGAGAAAAGGAATTAAAACGGGTCGGGTCGGGTCGGGTGGGTTTGGACCATTTTTTTTAATTTTTTGATTCCTCTCTTTGAATAGAACCAATAATCCACAAAAAATTGACGCAGAATTTACAAATAAAAAATTTAAAATTTGGCTTATATAGCTGAAAAACCCCACAGAGTTTTGCCCATTTGTGAACGTGTTTCAACTCATATCGGGGGAAGACAGTAGAAAAGGAAAAGAAGGAAGGGGGAAACGGGGACGGGGGAGAAGAGAAAAGGAAAAAAAAAAAAAAAAGGAAAATGGGTCGGTTCGGGTAGGTTTGGGTTTGACTTGGCCCATATTCGACCCGATCCGTTTCAACCTGACCCTTTGCCACCTCTAACTTTCTTGATGGAGAATTGGAATCTCTACGTGGAATCTCTACATTGTGTACCTAACCCTACACCTATATCTAGTTTAAAGTTAACAAATTTTGAAATCTGTTTTTTTTTTTTTGTTATTAATGGTGCCTCAATGGACTTTGATTGAAATCTGTTGTTTTCATGTTTTTGTTATTATTGACGTTATTAGTGGTGCCTCAACGGACGTTGTTATTTAAAAATTGGCAGAAGGAATTTTTTGAAATTTTATGTTGTTTGAAATTTGTGATTTTTTTTTAAAGTTAACTTTGGATCTCCGAATTCCCATGGGGATTTCCCGTTCCCCGTTTGGGGCAGGGATGTAGGGAAGAAACAAATCCCCGTTGGGAATCAGGTTGAGGATGGGGACGGGGAAGTGGTTTGGGGATCGGGGATGGAGATAGTACCCTCCGGCAACTTCTGTGAATTCGTCTTCTACTCATGTAACATAATGGCCTTTCTTTTTTAATTTTTGTTTGTTTCCGTATTTACACTATATCAGTTTAATTACAATTGCCTCACCAATGGACTCACATGTCACTTTCATCTATCCTGTTACTTTCTTCCCGTTCTTCCTTTTTCATTACCTAAAATTCAACCCTTTTTTTTTTTTTTTGCTAATTGTTTGAACAATTATGCTACACATAAAATGGTACGGGGGAAAGGCAACGGTGAGGTTAGGTCAAATTTTGTATTGTCTTTTTTTTTCTCCAGAGAATTACAGATTTTTTAACGCAATTTTTGTACACAAACCAAAAAAAAAGCATTGAAAGTTGAAATGCCTATATTTTTACGAAGGCATGAATTCCCAACTTTAAAAAAAAAAAAGCATTCATTTTCATGAACTAGAGGCGGGGACACACGCGTTGTATGTGCAAGTCGAATTTTGTCAAAATTTGACATCAAAGTTGAAGGTTTTAATTTTACATTAGAACCTGTAACGTAGATATTTGCATTTGAATAATTAAAAATTTTGGGACTACATAAAACTTGAAGGTTGTTGTTCTTTTCTTTTAAGGTTCATAATATATATTTTGATTGTTTGAAAAAATTAAACCTTCATTTCATTACTTAGTTTTTATTCAATGATTGAAATTTACAATTCAATTTTCCATTCTTCGGTTAAAACCCAGATGTCAACTTCGTTTCTGCAAGGAAAACGGCAGGATGTAAATTGCTAATCCCCCCCCCCCGGCCCCACCTCCATTTCCCCATTCTACCCCGCCCCCCCTCTCTCTCTCTCTCTCTCTCTCCCTCTCCCTTTTCTTTCTTTCTTTTTTTTTTTCTTTTCTTTTCAGTTTCAGTTTCGTTTTTTTTTTCATTTTATTTTCAGTTTCGTTTTTTTTTTCATTTTATTTCCTTTTCTTTCTTTCCACTTTGAATTTTTTTTTCTCTTTAATAATAGGTTCAAGTCTAATTTTAGGCTTTTGTAAAGTAATTGAGAGAAAAAAAAGTTTTTCAATTGATCATGTTTATCCGACTATTTTATTTTTATTTTTTTGTCCTTTATAGATTAAAAAATATAGTTACTAAAATAAGTGTTTCAATTTTTAATCCGTTTGAACCGGTGCAAAGTTGTTATTTTTCTGATCATTTCATCCTAAATGGTCCTAATAAATTTTTGGCTCCAAAGCCTTTCAATGGACACCCTAAGAGAGTTTTAAAACTAAATAATGAGTCTTAGGGTATTTGTTGAAAGACCTTAAACCAAAAAATTCATTATGACCATTTAAAATAAAATAATAATAAAAACGATCTTTGCTATGATTTAACTGAATTGAAAATTAAAGCACTTAATTCTTAAATTATATTTTTAAATATACAAATGGTGTATTTATAGAAATTAAATAAATAAGGTATAAGTAATTAAATAAAAAAATAAATTAAAAAGTAGGGGGACCCGGGGGCTCAACTGCCCTCATTGGTACAGTAGCCCCTGCGAAACCCCTAAAACGATTCCGTTTTAGTTATAAAAAAAATAGAAACCAGCCATTTGCAATCCTATGGAGCAAAGACGTGATTTGAAGCAACATACTATTGAATCAGTTAAGAGGATTTATGCTAAATAATGGTTAATAAATTTATTAAATTGTACTATAGTTAAAAAAAGTAATCCTAAATATAACATTTATATTTTGGATTAGTATGTCGTTTGTAAAATATATTTTGTAATTAGTTCCCGAACACTAATTGTCATCTTAATTGAAAATAGAATTTGAGTTAACCAAAAAAAAATAAGAAGGGAGGTAAATGGGAAAAGAAACAAATAAAGAAAATAATTGAAAAATAAAAAAAATTCAAATTGGAAGAAAATAAAAGGAAATAAAGAGAAAAAAAACTGGAAAAAAAATCCAGCCGTAAAGAAACAAAAAGAAAATAAAGAGGGAAAAAAAAAAGAAAAAAAAAAAGTAAAGGAAATGGGCGGAGCGGGGAAGCAGGAGAGAAGGGAGGAAAAAAAAAAAAGTAAATGGGAGGAGGGAGAAGCAGGAGAATAGGGGGGAAGGAAAGGGGTAATATGGGAAATGGGGTGTGGAGCCGGGAGGGGTGGGTTGTCGGGGGGGGGGGGAAAGCAGCCCTCCGGCAGGATTTACAATCAGATTTCTATGGCTTGGAGAGAGAGAGAGAGAGAGAGACCGGAATCAGACGTTATGCGATATATTTATAAACATTAAAAATAGGCATTATTACGGTAATCAAATCGTTTTGTCTTTTTTCGAACACTAGAAAATCATTTCTTTCCTTCTACGGAGTATTTTCCAAGAACCTGTCCCCCCCGTTTTTTTTCCGAATCATCCCTTGTTGACTTTGGTAACTAACTTGAAAATAAAAGATCTCATCAAGGCTTGTTTAGTTTGTGACGACAGAGCCACTTGAGCCTCACGTCAATGCGAGGTAGCAATCAATAACTTGTCAAGCTACAAAAGGACATTGTGTTATTCCATTGTAATTACGATTTAATGAAGAAAAAAAACACTTAGCGAAAACTAATTAAAAATTTGCCTCATTATAATTTTATTCTACTGCAATAATGCCGCATTCTCCCTAAATTTTGATCTGGTATTTTTTCGATATTTTTTGTTTTACGTAATTTTTTTTCTTCGCTTTTCGTCGTAATATTTGGAATTAATCATTCTTCTTCATGAAAGGAATCATAAATGTATACAAAAGTGCACCGAAGTTGAAAAAAATCATGCAAGACGACAAACGTACCAAAAATACCAATTGTTGGGTATTTTTTTGTCTCTTGGTAATTTTTTGTTTTATCTTTTGTTTGTAATTTTTTTCACTTTTTAGACTACTCTCGTAGGGACGAATGATTAATTCAAAAAATTACGTAAATTTTGTTTGGGGTTGTATTGGCAAAATTTGGCTCCGAAATGTAAAATGTCCACCTGAAAAAGGGCTTGTACAACAATGGATCCGACCATGCTTGTCATGTTAATTTTTGACCAAGAAGTATTGTTTTTTTTTTTTTTTGGCTGATTAGGTGAAGGCACGAAACCGCGGGAAACCGTTTGTATGCACTAGGTAATTAGGCAAACAAATAACGGATTGTCTTCCAGTTTATGGATTAACAGTCCCAAGATTACTAATTCCAGATTGAGTACCTTGCTAATTAATACCGCCACACCTTTGTACTGTTGTTTATACCCTTTTTTACACCAAACTTTGGGTCAGCGCTACAGGGCTATTTAATTAGATACTGTATTAATTAGATTGAGCTGATTTTGATGAGTTTCTCAGACTAAAAATTAATGAATAAAATTAATTTTATGATTTAGAATAAGACCCAAATCTTGATTAACTAAAATCTAAGTGGAGCGACATGCACCGAATAATTTTCCATTAAGATTGATTTGCTTGGGGAAACAAGTGGTCCATTTCTTTCTATGGACACGTGGGGTCCTAGAGTTTTCCAAGATTCCAAGGGCAAAAACAAAAGAATTTACATGCATTTCTATCTATTTCTAAAGCTTTAAAGACTAAAAAGGTTGCAGCCCAATTGGATGGCTTATCAAATTTCTAAAGCTTTGACTAAAAACGTTGCAGCCCAATTGGATGGCTTGTCAATTTGTGGCCAATTTTGCCAATTTTATCCCTCAATTGTCCAGCCAAAGGGTAAACTGCAGGGGTAATTTTGTACATTCATTGAGGCCTGTTTTTGTAGATTTGTGTCTTGGCCAGGGGTAATCACGTCCATTGATTAAAAGCTCAGTTACTGTTTTACCCTCACTGTACCTACGTGTTCCATTTGTGTTCAATCATTTGGGGGTAATAATGGAAGTTCACTATGCTAACCTGACACGCCACTTATATCAAAATTAAGAGATGATTGTCTCTCATCCTCATCTTCTCTGGATCCGGAAGCAGGAAGCAGGAAGCACCGTACCTTCTCCGCTCGGTACTGTAGCCCCCCACCCCCATATCTCTCTCTCTCTCTCTCCAGAAATGGCCTACGCCACCTTCCGCTCCGTCAAGCTTCGACTCCTGCACGTCGACCGACAAAGACGCTCTCCCGTTGCCCTCCGTCATGGAGACCCCGATCAGGCCCGACATAGTCACCCACGTCCACTCCCTCGTCTCCAAGAACAGCCGCTAGCCCTACGCTGTGTCCACAAAAGTTGGCAACCAGACCTCCACCGAGTCATGGGGCACCGACCCCGTCGTGGCACGAATTTGAGGGTTCCCGGTGGCGGGACCCACTGCGCCGGCCAGGGAGCGTTCGGGAACTCATGCCGCGAAGGACGCACTCTGCTATCTGTTTTGATTTTGGTAAGGTTTGTGGATTTTCCTTGTCGTCAAAATTTGAAGCCCTAATTTCCAAAATCCATCACCGTTTTTGCGTTTTCCTATTTGATTTTGCTTTCTTTTGTTTGTTTCACAGACTTGCGGGTTTTGATAATCATGTCTTCTCCTCCTTCTGCTGACAAGGCTGAAAAGATTGAAGAGAAACTAAAGCGGTAATATATCATTCTCCTTTTATCTCATTACCCCCTTTTATCTTCTTCTTCATTCACCCTAAATTGAAATAACCAAACCACATCAATTTATAACCAACTCACAAAAGACCTAAATAGGACCACACAATTACAGAATATAGTCATTTTTATGGAACACTAGCCCCAACATTACTTTTACCTCTTCTGTAATTTGATACTGCTATGATTGGTTCTTCTTGTTGTTGATTGCATGACTTTGCTCTTTGCTTAATTTGTAATGTGCGTGTATCCAATATTGCTAATGATATCAATTTCTTTCCACCTCGAGAAAAACCACATGTATCCCATATTCTTTATGATATCAATATTGTTCCCCTTGTATAAGAACTTTGGTTTTTTTGTTGCGGCTGTATCTTATCTTTCTTTTGGTATAGGAGGAGGTGACCTTGGTTTACCAATGTTGCAATAGTGAGATTTTATAGGCTTTCATATTGATCGTTTCCGCTCCTATACCACCTTAATTATACACCATTTTTGGTGTTATCTTTAGTGTCTTCATCTCCTTCCCTCTTTTTTTGTTTGTTTGTTTGTTTTTGGTATGGGTCATTATTGATTAACGAATGGGAAGAACACAAGATTGTTTATCATGCTGAATGGTGCCACCTATTATCCCTGCCAAACAGCATTCCAATCAAATACGACAGGATACATGAATCCAAAGTAATTGTCCAACCAAATTACAATTAACATTTTAATGAATAAGACGATGCTGGCAGGGGCACCACCCTTCAGAAACAGTATTATCTTACTTTAGCTCTTTTAAAATCCCGTTTATTTTTACCATAATCCCTCTAAAGTTGACAAATACTTACATTTTTACCATAATCCCACAAAATACTGCAATATTTATCAAGACAAGACTGCGACCATATTCTCGTTAAAAGTTTTTTTTTTTCCATGTTCTATTCATTGACCTAATGCTTAAGTTGTAGGTCAAATTGGCTTCAAGTTTAAAGTTTTTTTTTTTTTAATTTCCCATGTTCTCCAAGAAAGAAAAAAAAGTGCAATAAGTTTATTTCCTGTGTGTAAGCTGACTTTTTAATGACAATCGTATATTTTGTTGTTTGGTAAAGTAGGCTTATGAATTTATTGTGGCTGGATATTTTGGTAGTTAAGTTACAGATTAGATGGATATTTTTTTTAATTGAGAAAAGATGGTGAATACGTTCATTATTAACCTAACATTAAGGTATACATCTGGAGTGGGAGCGTTGAGCAAGTTTGGGAGTGCACAAGTTTGGCTTTCATTTGTTCCCCCTTTTTAATTAACAGTGTTCAAGTTTCAGAAAAATACCCAAGTACCTTTAAAAAGGTTTGCCTCGGGGGGTTACAGTGTTAAACACTTACCTTATGCAAGTCATGTGGCTTAGCATACAATATACACATCACTATTAACTACAAATCAATTCTTACCCATTAGGCAACAGAGAATGAGAACCTCATCTTTCTGGTTCCCATCCATCAATTAAAAATAGGCGAACCAGTTTGACTATGACTAACGCTGTTTAAGACCTGAATCCATTTGGGGAAATAAAATTCTTTTGTGTAATGATTATTTAATGCTGTTTTGAGTTTGAACTTGAATCTTTTTCTTCTTTCCATTCTGCATTGCAAAAGTTATATCATATTCTGAGTGAAACGGTTTGAAGCTTATGGTTACTATAATAGCGATCATTAAAAGAACTTTTCCCAAAAGCATCATCATAATCTTAGGTGATTACCTGTTTTCGATGGCCTATGCCACTTCCTTAGCTGTAGTTTGTTATGTTTTTACTTTTACAGGTATGAGAAGATGAATGAGTGGTGAAAAGATAGGTGAAGTAGCTCATTGAAGCCACAAATTCGCAGAAATCAGCGCCCAAAACCATCAGACCCAAGGAGTGAGTGATCTAACTGTCATTGGAACTTGGAAGGTATTGATTTGAATCAGTGCAGCCTATTTGCTTTCTTTGCTGGGACCAAATGGTCTTTCACTTCCATGTTTAGGCTATGTTTGAATCATGGATTTGTGCACAAATTTATAGAGAAAAAAAAAAGGGAAACAGAACAAATGAATTCTTCTTTTGTCACTTGGGTTTTCTTATCTTTTCCTTTCCTTTATATCTTCCTTCCTGTGTGTGTAAATCTTGCGACAGAGACATAATTTAAGTTTGGCTTTATTTTTATTTTTTTAAATTGAGTTAATTGACAAGTTGGTTTTCCCCATTGCAATGTTTGGTGGTTTGTTCTATACTTTAGTAAATTCCACAGGTCTTTTAATGTTAACTGAATGCTCTTTTGCATCTACAGAAACATCATCAACGGGATTGGTGACCCAAGGATGTTTCTTTTAGCTACACTTATGGTCATAGGCCTGGTAAGAGTGTCAATCGTGGTGAGAGTTGTTTAAAACTTTTACATAACCTTATGTCTATATTTTCTGATGAGCTAGGCTGCTATTTTGATAAACTTATGCAGCTATTGTGTTGGTGTCTATCATGACATATGGATCTCTAAGGATGTTCCATACAAAAAACTAAGCGACTTGATTAGGCTTTTTCTTTTGTGCTATTTGCAATACATACAATCGATGTTTTCTTTTTTTCCCCTGATTAGGAAACAAGTTCATCTCTTGATGCAGAGAAACATATGCATTTATTCATGACTGGCTGACTGCTTATATTGTTCAGTTGAATGGTAAAGTTTTTACAAGTTGAGGACCATAGTTACCCACGTGCATTTTTTTGATAGTTTTTGACGCTCTTAGTTCAAGAGATGAAAAAACCCTCAGTCACATTAGTAGATTGAATGATTAGCAATTTCTTCTTTGTTCTCAGCATAATGGGCTCTCATTTTGTGCCCCATTTGGCCTTTACTACCAACTCACGTTGTTGATTGCCTCGTTGGTTTTACACATCATCTTTGGTGGAGCATTTTTGTAAAATCTTCACATTTCATTCCCTTTGAAAATAGGTTTAAATTACATGTTCACAATAAAGCTTGAGATGTTGAATCTTGTGCTTTGCAGATGTTCTCTCCAAATGGTCTCGATGTTATTTTGGATGGAGCTTGAAGTTTAGTAACGCTTGGACTGGATAATGTATTTGTATATCGAGGATCAATGTTCTTATTTTGTGTCCATATACTGTGTTGTACTTGGTCTGTGCATAATTTACTTTGAACTCTTAAGTACAATTGCCTAGACTTACTTTCAATAAGTAAATCTTTTCCTCTCTATAATTTCCATTCCTTGTGTAATTAGCTTTCAAGCTTTTTAGTCCTACCTCTCGTGCAAATTACTCCAAGCACGCATGGGACACCTCGTGCCAATACCAGGCACGGGACACCTCGTGCCAATACTAGGCACGGGACACCTCGTGCTGGCACGTGCCGCTCACCTAGTGTACATATATCATGAAAGCTAGGCTAAATTAAGATGCACTTTCATGACATTGTGCGATTGTTGGGACTTGTATGCACACACCATTGGAAAGAGACCATCAAAACGTCAAGGTTACGAAGTAGGGGCAACTGAGAGACCATCAAAACGTCGAGGTTACAGTGGAACCTACTTTATTGTCTTTCTGACTTTCTTTCTTCTCATTTCTCAACAAGTTCTATTACATATTTGCATAGACTTTTATCCGAAAGTTGTGTTCATAGACTTTTAAAATAAGTGGAAAAGTAAAAGAGGTACAAGATTATTTACTAGCTTCGTTTGTTTCTTTTTGAGATTTTCTAAGTTTCTGGAGTCTTAGGGGGTGTTTCAGGTTGTGAAAAATTTGTAGATTTTTATATGTGGTTGAAAGGTTGATGGGTGTTTCCGGTAGTGAATAAATTGTTGAGAAGTGTCAAGTTATTTCTGACAGTGAAAAAGTTTTTGCTGGATATATGAGTGAAAAAATTGTTGAGTTGGTAAAAACTTTATTGTTAGGAGAAACCAATTGGTAAAGTGCATAAAGTTTAGCAGTATTTTTTGTTAGTAGAAATGAGATGATAAAATGTATTAAATTTATAGTATTTTTTTTGTTGGTGGAAACGGGGCCTTAGTTTACGTTCAGGCTTTGAATGAGAATGCTTTTCACTTTGAATTGTGAAGTTGAATCAGGGTGTTCGAAGAAAAAGGCTAGAAACCAATTAAAAATTCCGGGAAAACCTTTTATCCAATCGAATTATAAGCTTTATGAGGACAAGTGTAGTTAAAAGCACAGGATCTTGTGGGATGATGAGAAGGCAACTATACATTTTGAATAAGCACTTTGAATTTTGTTCTGAGACAAGGGGGTATTTTGACAAACTTTTTCAAGGTAGAAGCAGAATCTTGCCAGCCAAAGGAAAAGGGGAAGGGGTGAGGAAATGAGGTAATTAAGAAGAGTGAGAACCTAAAAAATTGCGTCATCTTTAATCGATTATGTTCCTTAGATGTCAGCCAATTTAAGGAAACTTTCATCTTAACGACTACCAAGACCTTAAAAATAATGTCTTAACGAAAATAATTTTTTTGATTTTTTGCACCGTTCAAAGGATCTTATCGATATCTATCAAATAAGATCCATACTACACGAAAAATTATTTCAGTAAGTCCATTATTTTTAAGCTTTAAAATTGTAAATAAGTAATTATTTTTTAAGAATCCTTAGCGGAACACAAACTAAATATTCCTTCGTCTTGCTTTTGCATTTATTGATATGTTTTTAAATGTCACGAAACTGAATATTTAAGTTTTTTTGTCAAAATATTATATTTCCCACCTTGAAGCTATCAAAATGAGGTTAATTTAAATTAGTTAGAGCGGCTAAGCGTACGACAACCAGGGTTCCTTGCCTTCATGGATGCATGTGAAGAGGACGAATGACGACTCCCATTGTTTTTTTCCCTGCAACTAGTTGTTTGGTTTTGGAGCTAGGTGGCTCTGTTCCTTTCACTTTTTTTTTTTTTGTTTTTTCCCAATAACTGATTGGTTTTAGCTATGTTGTTGATTGTATGGCTGCAGGGGTATGCCCCTGGTGATCTATCAAAATGTAAAGTTGTGTTTGGATGAGTTAGATTTCAAGTGAAGTGGGTGGGGTACATGAACTTAGTATCAGACTTAGAATTTGTCTAAAGTGGGGGCACATTGTACTAATAACCTTAAGCAAAAATAGTAATTAAGCACAAAGCCAAAAACTACAGGAAATTGAATTGTAAATTTCAATTATTGAGTAAAAACCAAGTAATGAAATGAAGGTCTAATTTTCCCAAACAATCAAAATACATACTATGAACCTTAAAAGAAAAGAACAAAAACCTTCAACTTGAAGGAGGGAAATATACTCGTACTCCGGCAATGATCTCCATTGAACTAAGGGGTTGCTTCGGAAAGATTCTTCTAATTCTTTCACACCAAAGTTTATATGTAACTGAAGTCATGAGAGAGAGATTATGAACATTGAGCAGCATGCCTGAAGCTCAGAGTTTTCCTGCGTTGGGTCGCCCAGTCTACTTCACCAAGCAAGTTGAGGGCAGCCCTATAAATCGCATTCTTTTGTAGAAAAAAAAAAAAACTCCAAACACTAGTAGAATAAGGGCAGCTGAAGAACAAATGGACATGATCCTCCTAGGCCAGCCCACATAGCAAACAAACTCCATCAGTACCGGTATGGTTTAAAATAAAACACATTATGTATCAGTATTGTATAGGCCGTTACGTAACAAATTTTTGGACTTCTGATACCGTTATTTACTTTTGTAACGGCAGTTATGGTCCAATATCGGCCAATATATGACTATATTACCAATATCGTTACGTTTTTTGATACTGCGATTTAAAAGCCTGGTGATTCAATGGTAATGCCGATACTGTCCAATCTACTTTGAAGATCCACAATTCAATCCAAATGTGTTACTACTTCACTGTTTTCTTTCCTTGTCTTGTAGAATTGATCATCTACATCTAGGCCAATGCCATCTTCCATTCAAAATCCAGCAAATCTTCCATCTTCCTTTCAGGGCCACACCAAAAAAAAGGCTCTTAGTACAGCTTCAATTTTGCCCCCACTCTTATTTCG